>JAUZNJ010080044.1:0-24155 GCA_034780135.1 Jordanella pulchra | reverse complement strand
AACCTGAGCCACTCTAACTATAAGCTTTATCAAAGAGGAAGGTTTGAAGCCTTAAAGTAGACAGGGTGTCTGCCTCATGGACTAAAACTGAGTTTTACTGTATTTGCCAGAACTAGAGTTAAAGAGTTGAAAAGAATGGTGATTATTTTATCAGAGTCTTAACATTTTTTACCAGATTCAGAGATAATTTGTGTGAAGTCAATTTTGTCTTATATTTAGCCAGTACCCGTAGCTAATCTAAAAGATAGCATCTCTAACCCATGGTCTGCTAATTATATACAGTTGAAATGTGAAATATTAATGAATTTGTCCCCTTTCGGCTAAAGTAATCAAAAATGGTGACGCAATATTGTGTCTTCCATTGGGTGCACCATTACCGTAAGTAATTATAAACAACTCATTCAAAGGAATGCTTTTATTTTTGATGCAATTGTTATTAGACTTTGGCAGAATAAATATTTATGAAAGTAATACTTGATTTTTGCTAATAAAAGCCAACTGCTAAGATGACCCTAGCTCAGGGTGACCAGATCTGACCATTTCCAGCCCCAAACACATTGTACAAGCTGCCAAACCCAATTAAGAATGCCCCAAATCTTTTCTTTGTACTTTATGCACAAAAACACTTGAAGGCCAAATAACTCAATTAAGACAAGAAAAAAAACACAAATTCTGCATTCTGGCAACCAAATAACAAACACACAAGATTGTTTTCCCAATTATGCGGTCAAAGCCCCTTCCAAAAAAGTAGCTTATAGCTTGCAAACCTTAGTCTAACATTTGTCTTCACATACAGCAGAAAAAACTTTAAGATTAAGTTAATCATATAAGTAGAAATTGACCACATTACATAAACTGCAATAAAGTGAACTCACTGTTGCTAAGTGTATGAAGTCATCCAACTAAAACTAATACGGTGGTTTTCAAAGTGGCGGTTTCAAAGGGGCACAAGGGAAGCTGAAGAATTTTACATATAAAATCACATTCAGAGGTATATTTTTATTCATTATAAAGCTATAACTTATAATAATGCATCACTTAACATAAAACCATGGGAATTAAAGATGAACTCTCAGGCTCTGGCTGGTTTATATCCTCATGCTAAACAAGCTTTAAATATGGATAAAAGTTAAAGATATTCCTCAAAAGATGATTTAATGTACATATTTTTTAGAGGTATGCAATTAAATACTGTAGTGACTTTTTGTTATTTAATAATTAATCAAATAATTTTATAACTGTCGAGCTGTTGTTCCAACTGTTTGGACAAATGATGCAAGAGCGATTCAAGCTCACATAATAGTCAAACATTTATCCTTGCAACCATATGGAATAAATTCATAACAACTTTCATTCAAAACATAAGTATTTCTTTATAAAAATAATTAAATTCCAAGTCAAACATATTTATTTTAAAAACTAAAAGCAGTAGTTGAAAGAAAGGTCTAAAAGTATTAGTTAAACGTTTGATCACTAGGTCTAAGCAAATTTCTCATCTTCAAATGGCTGAACGATGTCAATATTCAGTCAATTTCTCAAGAGTTCTCTTTATAATTACACAATTCAGGTGTGTTGAAACAAGAACACATCTGAAGGATCTTGGCCTTCAGGAACAGGAATTGGACACCCCAGGTGAAAGGTATTTATTTTATGTTTCCAAACTTTTATTTAGTAATTTTTCTTTTTTCTTTTGGCAGATATTATCTTGTGAGTGATGGAGTACCTCTGATAGTTGTAGGCATTACCGCTGGCTTTGGTATGGATAACTACGGTAGCAGGGATGGAGCTTTGTAGTAAGTATGGATTCAGTGGGCACTTCATTGATCATTTAATTTTTGCAAGGCAGAAATAAGTCTGATGTCCCTGTCTATCATTTTCAGTTGCTGGATGGCATGGGAACCTAGCCTGGGCGGCTTTTATGCCCCAGTGGGTCTTCTGGTCTTAGTAATGTTCACATACTTTTTGATTATCTACATCCAGTTAAAGCGCCACCCAGAGAGGAAGTATGAATTGTGCCTTGTAAATGAGGATCAGCAGATGCTGTCATCCAGTGAGTCAAACCATCATTGTCAGAGTGGCGGTGGTGGAGCTGCTGGCTCTGCTGGAGACTGTCTGCCATTTTCCACTGGAGTATCTGTACTGGCTAATGAACACTCTTTCAAATCCCAACTCCGAGCTACTTTCTTTACACTGTTTCTGTTCCTGGCAACATGGACTTTAGGGGCATTGGCTGTATCACAGGGGTATTTCCTGGATATGATATTCAGTTGCCTATACGGGGCTTTTTGCGTCACTCTGGGCCTGTTCCTTCTTATCCAGCACTGTGCTAAACGGGATGATGTGTGGAATCGTTGGTGGGTTTGTTGCCATTCCAAGACAAAGATAGAGCATGGAAATACCGCTGGGCAAAGTCAGAGCCAGCAGCCACACTGCCACCTGAGCTCTCCATGTTCAGGCAAGCAGCCGCTGCTTTCTTCGCATTTTTTGCAGAGTTCCTTTGACAAAATGACGCCACCCCCTCATAGCCCAACTCCAAGTAACACAGGTCCATGTTGTGTGGCTGTAATGAGTGCATCATCCCCCATCCCCTCCCTTATTGAACCAATACCCTCGCCACGTCCACATTCACTTCCTGATGAACTCCCTCGTCCAACTCTTCCCCTGCAGAGATGCCTTACTGAAAGAGCAAAGTCACGCTCTTTTAACCGTCCACGCCCTTGCCTACAGGACTACCGCTCACATATGGCTTCCCTGAGTATGGATGGAAGTGTGCACTCTTCCCACAGAGACAGCCCACAGCCTGCACATCATCTTGAAGCAACACCATTGGGTTCCAATAGCCCGCTTCCAGATCTTCAGCTTCCTTGTCCTAGCCCCAACTTAGATAAGCAGATCACTTCCTGCCTCACCTTACAACGCCAAACCTCCTGCCAGAGTGTACAGGACTCAGTGACTTCCTGCCATGGTCATGTTCATAACATGCACGACAGTATAAATTCCTGTCACAGCCTTCTCCTGCCTTCTCAGGGGCTCCATTCCTGCCAGTGGCATATGTATGGTTCAGTCAATCCCTCTTGTAATGCAGCCTGTTGTGAAAAACCTGATCCTTTCACAGCGCAATATGAACAAGACCCCCAAACCTACAGTGGCACATCAAAGACAGAAGATCTAGATATGGAGCAGAGAGGCTTCCCAAGAAACACCCTTCCTCGACAGCATTCCACCATTGGCCGCAGGGGAGTCATTGGTCGAAACAGGAGTCTGCAAGAAGATGGTCTGTTTGGTTCAGATGCTACAGGAAACATACGAACTGGCCCCTGGAAGAATGAAACCACAGTTTAGCAGAAAAGACACTGCCTTTGATGTGTATGAGTCGGGGTATTGATGCTGTGAACCGTACCCTAAAACAACCTTTACGAGTCTTCAAATTCCTTCAGGACTAAATTAAACTTGTCAAATATGCTTTTTTCTTAGTAATATCTGATGAAAAAACAATGGTGACCAGAGTTGAGTCCACATTATGCTTTAAAGCAGCAAGCAATATTGTATTAATGCTCAGGGGGAAAGTGGCTCATTAATTAGCAATGAAAGAGAAAAATTGGTCCTTATTTGGAACCAGAAGAGTTCCACTCAGATGTTTTCTGTGTTCTTGCTTTTTAGTCGTTTGTCTTGTCACTGCATTTTAGAGACCTCGTGGAGCAGTTGGTTGCCCATTTGTGTTGGGGAGGTTTTTCTCTACAAAAGGATATCTGAAGACGATATCCTAATGACAAGATTGATTTCATTTAAAAAATCCAGACTTGATCTGGCATCAAAGCTGGCAGGCCACATTGATGTAATAGTGATCTGTGTTTGTATGACCATCAATCATTTGAAATATAAATGTCATGTTATTTTTTTTAGTAGCTTGTATTAGTTTGTTTAGTTAAATCTAAACAAATCTCAAATGTGCAAAAATATAACACCAGCACTGACATTTTAAATTTTGCATCGTAACACAAACCTGGATACTCAACTGGCATTAATTTTCTATAAAGTAAAATTCTCATTAAGGTAATCTGGCTTTTCACTATAGGTTTATTTGCATAGGAAAAAAAGCTTATAACTGCTTTGTTACAGAAAATAACCCCCCCCAAACCTTCTTTCTTGACTTTGACCATGGTCTCTTGTCTATTTGTGGATGTTATCACAAAGGAATTTTTAAAGGGGTCATCACACGAAAACCTAACTTTTGCCATTTTAAAATGTGTGTGTTGGTGTTGGGTTTCAGGAAAACCTGCTTGTAAATCCAGAGTGTAAAAGTGAATTTATTTTTTTTGTGTGGGCTTCTACATCAGAAAAGGCCAGAAAAAGGCTAAAGCTTTGTCCTCCTCCCTGATTTACATCTTTCATGATAGGGTGCTAATATTAGCCTACCTTGCTAGGACCACGTCCAGCTCTATGAAACAAGCTGTGTTTTTTTCTTTTTAAAAATGATTAAATATGAATTTAAATACAAATTCAAAACGATCGTCTATGTAAAACACCAGGTTTTGACTCTTGAACATTATTAAATAACTAGTATGTTAAATATCTTGAAGGAAGAGAAATAAAAAGTTTCTTAGATTCTTTATTAAAGCCATCTTAGTATCATAAATATTATTAACCCTATAATATTGATAATATATAAAATATCTAAGACTCAAGACTTTCAGATGCCATCTGAAGATGCCCAGTCACATACTAAGTCTATACCAAAAATACACACAAAAAAATATGTTCATATTGAAATAAAACTGTATACGCCAATCAGTATTTTTAGAGCATATTCAAGCTGCTGTCAGAACACATTCAATAGTGTTATCTAATGATGATGATTTCACTTTAACAGTTTTTAACTCTTGAAGAGAACAGCAATTAGCCTGAAGATGCTGTGTTAACATTACTAGCCACAGCCTGGAGGAAAATAATCCAAAGTTGGGATTTCCTGACAATAGCCAATCAAAGGCACTTCATTTTGTCCAGTGGTTACTTCTCTCAAAGTGATCAAAGTTGAAACGAGCATGCAGAGACAGATCCACATGCGAGTCGAAGAAAAGCTATGGGTGAGTGAAAAGCTAGCCACAAGCGCAGATTAGGAGCTTGGACTCATTATATTGTTCTGCACAAGTGAGACATTCAAACTGCACCTGCAGTGTTTTAAATAAAACAGCTTGTATGAGTATAAATTGCACATGTGGACTTTAGGCAGAATTCTGACTTCATACAAAACATTAAAGTTTACAAGTAGACCAAATACAAATTATAAAACACAGAAATAATATATAAAAAACTAAAAGGGGGAGATATTTGTGAAGTCGTAGTGTGTGACTGGGCCCCTTTAAGAGTCTTATGTGATAAAAAAAATAATAAAATAACTAGAAAAGCTCCTTGAGAGCGCAGACCTCCGGCAAGCAGCCAATTCTTCCTCATATCGTGACTTAAACCTATAGCTAAAACTCCCCCACTATCTTAATCATTACCAATTTTTAATGAATTGTTCCTTGGCATGAGGTGTACCTTTGGTAAAAATGGCATTTACATGTTTTCATAAGTTTCTAAATAAGGCCCAGCGTCTGTCTGCAGCCTCTGGTGTTTGTTCTGCTCTCACCTTCATTCACTTTTTTCTTTCTTCTTTGACCAGCAGATCCAGACTTAGAGGGAGGCATGGCTCACCATTCCTGTGTTTTTTAGTCTTCAGTTTAATACTTTTGGACTTTTTTGAGTCCAATGCTGAAGATGTGAATAGTCACTGCTGCCACCATCTGGTTTGGCGGGAAATTAGTTGTTCTGCTAAATTATACTAAAGAACCCTTTAAAAAATTACCGCATCTGGATTATGATGTGGATCATCACCAAAGTTTGCGGGATTTTTCTGAGATGAACCTTTGGTACAAATTTCATACAAATTCATTTGTAACTTTTCAAGTTATACTGACAGACAAATAAACAAACCCAATAACTCGACTAAAGCCTTTTGCGGAGGTAATAATCATAATAATTTTAAAAATTAAAGTTTGGGTTTGCAGAAATCTCTTCTAAAAGTCTGAAACCTTCAAATCTGACATCTACTCCTATTCATTATAATATTAGCTATTTTTCTTTTTCAATAACATTATTATTCAAAATAAAATACGCAATGACTCATAGGTTATAAACCCAACTGAAAGCCGTTAAAGCATGCGTGTGAGTTCTAGGTGTGCAACAGTGCATGAATTACTAGACAGAGATGTGTGTTTGTCTAATATGTGCTTATTGCTCTTGATCCACCCTCACAAACATTTATGAATCTCTTGATAAAGTTGTATTTAAAAAGTCTGAATATTTTTCTTTAGTAACACTTTATGAACAAAGTCTATAGGACCCATCACCTGGTGAGATAAGAAGTGCAATATGCTATCAAGCACAATGTTTATATAGTGCCAAAATGATGTGCCAATGTTCACTGTGAATAACAACACTAAACACATTCTCAATGAGAGAGGATGGTTTGTAATATTTTTGCAAACTTTTGCTCAGGTTTGAAAAATATCATCAGCAACACTTTAAAAATGCATGTTTTCCAAAGCTATGCATCATTAATCGAGTGTATTTCTGTGAATCTGTCTTATCCTTGCTCTCATTAAATGTTCCGGTACATCTGCCCGGCAATGTTCTCATGAACCTCAGTGTGGAAGGTGTTACAGTGAGTCACTCACCAAAATCAACACTTGGGTGTTGATAGAAATTAGTTTTCTGTTTTTGTTTTCTTTACAGAGAGTGACAGAAAAAAACAAGAAGAAAAGCCACTGACTCTCTGAAATTGCTTATATAGACCATGTCACTACCCGGTCTTTACCAAAAGCATTATCTGTGTCATCAGCTCATTTGCGTGTTTCCTAACAGAGTTTTTTTTTTTCATTAAGTAATTACAGTACTGTAAGTATGGAGGGATAGGAGCAAAAAAATAAGTCAAATGGGGAAAAAAAGCTCCTACTCATATTTGCTGTACTTGTAAGCAGAGACTCTCAGACTTCCGTCTCCCCAGACACCTCCTCCATCACTGCTTGGGGAAGCCCGAGGCGCTCCAAGGCCAGCCAAAGGCATAGTCCCTCTATCATGTCCTGGCTTGGCCCCTCCTCCCGGGGGGGACATGCCTGGAAAACCTCCTGAGGGAGACATCCAGGAGGCATCCAAAAAAGATGTCCAGGCCACCTCAGCTGACTCCTCTTGATGTGGAGGATAAGCCGCTCTCCTAAATGACCGAACTCCTCGCCCTGTCTCTAAGGGTGTGTCCAGCCACCCTGTGGAGAAAGCTCATTTTAGCCATTTGTATCCGTGTCCTTGTTCTTTCAGTCATGATTATAGATTTCATGACCATAGGTGAAGGTTGGAACTTAAATCAAGAGCTTTGCCTTTTCGCTCAGCTCTCTTGAGAATGAATTAGGCTGTTTTAGTAACAATGCAAGCAGCAGAGTTTTGAACCAATTGAAGTTTAGGGATTGATTTCAGATGTGGCCCCCTGGCTCCACTCCGGAATCGCCCCTCACAGGTCACCAACCAGAACACAGCTAAATGCCTCCTTCAGGTCCACAAAACACATGTGAACCGGTTGGGCAAACTCCCAAGCACCCTTGAGAACCCAGCAGAGCTGGTCCAGTGTTCCACAGCCACAACGAAAACCACACTGCTCCCCATAAGCCAAGGTTTGATTATCAGCCAAACTCTCCAGCACCCTGACACAGGCCTTCTTGGTGAGGCTAAGAAGTATGATTCCCCTATGATTGGAACGCACCCTCCGGTCTCCCTTCTGCAGGGGAACCACCAACCCCTTCTGTTTGTCCAGGGGCACTCATCCGAAGTTCTTTACATCTACGCAGTGCTGAGAAGGCATGTCAGCCATGACAGCCCAGTCCACCCAGAGCTCTGAGGCACTCAGGGCAGATCTCATCCACCCCCAAAGCCTTGCCACCATGGAGTTTTTTGACCACTTTGATGATTTCAGTCTGGATGAAAAACAAATGTGTCCCCAAGCAACTTGTCTCTTCTTCCACCACAAAAGGCAAGTCAGCCAGATTCAGGAGATCCTCAAAACATTCCTTCCACCATCCATTGATGTCCAATGATGATGATGTTAGGGTCAGCAGCTCCCCACTCTCACTAAAAACAGTGTTAGCAAAACACTGCTTTCCCCTTCAGAGGCACTGGATGGTTTGCCAGAATCACTCTGAGGCCACTGATAGTCTTTCTCCATGGCTTCTCCAAGGTCCTCCCAGGCTATAGTTTTTTCCTTCTTGACAGCAGCATGCTTGAACTTACGATAACTGCTTTGCTGCCTCAGGAGTCCTACAAGCCATCCAGGTTCTATAGGACTCGTTCTCAAGTATCCACTTGCCAGTACCCACCACAGGGTTTGGGGATCCATGACAGGTACCACAGATCTTACAGCCACAGCTACGGGCAACATGGATTATTTGTGTCAGTAACTGGCTTAACAAGAAAAAGTAGCCTTGGTGGTAGTGATTTAATTGGGCTGAAAGAAAACAGGGTTTTGAATAGAAAATGTGGTTTATTTTGTTCATATATGGTTTGCGATCTAAATGCAAATAAGCATGTAATTCATTTTTATGCAAAGTAGCTTAGCATGCTTCTTATAGTTAATGACAGAAATAAATAAATAGCTGTCAAGTTTCCCGAAACTACCGTATTTTACCAGTCTTTCCCACCTCCCTCCACTTGCAGGCTCCGGTAAATTTACAGTATTATTGTATTGTAAAATTATACATAAAAAACCCTTGACCTGCCTCTACAAATGGAACCATTGCTAGCATCACAGGTCAAAATCTCATCAAGTTATTGTAGTTTGCAATTGTTTGAAGTGTTTATTTTAGATTTCTTCTGTACATCTTAAAATATATTAGATATGGGAGCTTGACCGGGATAGTCGGACGGCTACCACCGGATGTCATGAAATCTCCCAAATGTTCAAATCCAGAACTCAACAGGTACTGTATGAATGGGTATTTTAGTATTTTTTCATTTACAAATTCCTTGGTGACCTGTATGTGTTTCTGGTGGCATATGCGCAAATGAGCTGAATGTAGGGATCCTGCTACAGGTACAGATAAGGTAGGGAGAGACCCCCTTCTCTGTTGGTAAACATTGTGGCATCTTTGTGTGGGCGGAGCAAAGCTGGAGGCAGAGGCCGTTTCTCAAGAGCACAAGTATTGACTTGTGTCCTCGCCAAGTACGTTTTTCACAAGAACACAGGAATTCTGGACTCTGGGAGAACGGGAGCACGCGGAACAGATCTGTGTCCACGCGAACAGAAGCTACTTGTGACATCTTCACAATAAAAGCTCTTTTGGAGCTGCCTTTTAACTCCTGTTATTAGAGGACTATTGATAATAATAAATTATTACTTTTTTCGTTTAGTGGGGGAATGATGATTACCACAGTAAGATAAAAATGAAATTAATGTTTCGCCAAATAAACCCAAACAATGCTATCACAGCCACTGGTACTTCACACACGCCTATGCCCGGAGGGCTGCTGCAGGGGGGCTAACACTAGCCATGGCTGCAGGTAGCCTCGGAGCACCGCTGGTTGCCACATTTCTGTCAACACCAGAACTTATGAAGAATTACGCACTAAATCAGTGAATGGTCGATATAGTACAGCTTAAAAGTATAATATTCTTGCCTCAGATGATCTCAAAATGTACTTTTGTAGAACAGCGGCAACAGAAAAAATAACTTTTAACTTTATACTCTGAGCTCTGTGAGTGCTGCTATGGAAGCTGCTGCTGAAACGGTGCATGCTGGGACAGCTGCTAGTCTGTAGAACGCACAAGTCTGCTCTGATGCATGCTGGGTAAAGAGAGGGGCGAGGACAACATCCAGGGATTTAGTCTGTTCTATTTCTTGTGTTCTTGTGAATTGGAACAGTCCTTGGGCTGAGGCTGATAAGCTTCACGAGTTCATGAGAACGCACAAGTAGGCATATCGAGATACGGCAAGAGATTCACCTGGGCACTTATCTAGCATGTCTTGCTGGTTTGTTTTAGCTTCCTTTTTTTGTCTACATCAAGTGGCTGTAGAAAATGTAATAGCTTCTTAAAAAGTTAACTCTAAAGCAACACTGTGTTTTTACCTACTCGGGGTGCTAGGCCTGCTATTTCCAGGATTAGCGCCCCGAAGGCTACTGGCAGCACTGCACTATGTCTCATCTGGTAAGCTTTATATCTGTTTATATCTGTTTGGTTCGCTAAAAATAACTTTTAGCTTAGTTAGCTCTGGTAGTTGGGGGAGATTAGACTGATGTAAAGTTTGACCAATGTTCAGCATCGATTTCTTTCTTTCTGTTTTTTTTTTTTCGGTTTGAATCTGAGAATCATAAAGTAGAGAAGAAGCCGTTTCTCAGATCTATCACATAGGTTTTGAAATCTGGCCATGGCTGACTTCTGTCTCACATGACCTTAACCCACCTATTGGTGTAGAACTCTTTTGCGTTAACATTGGCATCATAAGCATAATATTTACATATTTTAGACCTGTCAAAATTCATAAAACAATTACTTATATCCCTTTTTCTTTTAGTTAAAGTTACACTTTCATTCTACATCCCTCTAGACGTTCTATGGATGTATTTTTTTAAAATAATTGCTTTGGTGAAAAAATTGTAGCTATGACCTTTAGCTTACCTGACACGAAGTGTGCATTGCGTGTGCATACGTTAGCATGCTCAGTGGTTGTTTCCGTCCGGTCCACTCATTTTGTTGTGTTTAACCACAGCTGTCGTTCTTTTTTGGTCTGGCAGTAGAAGCAGGTCGACCCTGTGCTGGTTTGTCAGTTTGCTTTGCCTCCAGCTAACGCTCTGACACAGCTGTCACGTTGACAGAAAAAGGGTCTATAAACCACTTCTTTACTAACCTGTCTGTTAGAGTTTCAATATGTTAAAATCAGTCTTTGTCTTGGAGTTCACTCCCTGCATGTTTTCTATGTTTCCCTGTTTTTGAACGAACGCCTCATTCGATGTGACAGACACGAAAAAGCCTTTGCAGAACTGTAATGTTCTGTGGCACTGGGTTTAAAGAAAAAAGGGAAAGCACATCCAGTTTAAATCATCCTTACATGTTTTTATAATGAATCCCCCTAAACTTAGAATGCTGTTTGTTTTAGCAGCATTAATGTTTTAGGGTTTGAATTTTCACTGATTTGTCAGCGTAGCCCTGTATGATGTCAGCGCAGCTGTAGTCATCCAATGACAGCGAGGCTTGACATGATGTTGATGACTGTGTACATGTAATGTGTTGTGTTCCAGTGTTTCAACAGCTTCAAGTGTCGTCCTTGACAACAGTCATCTGACAGGTTCTGGCTTGATGTGAAATCCGTGCCGAATGGCTTTGCTTTGGTTTTTTTAAACGACACAACAAGTCGGATGTATATGCAGAGAAATTGGTTCCACTATTTTAAAGATGTAGAATTTTTTTTTTAAAAGAATAATGGGTTTCAGTACTGAGCATTGAAAAACCTTAATCAACAAAATAATTTATGTATTTTATTGAAATCAGATTTTATTTTTGAAGTGTTAATATATTTTTAAACTATTTTATTTTTTTAAAAAAACTTAATTTTAAATATCTGATTTTCTCAAATTCAGTTTTCATTTTTCAAATATTATTTTTTTTGGCCAAATGTCATTTTTTCTTTATAATTTCTGATTATTTGTTTCTGATTTTATTTCCCAAATTTGATCTTTTTCGATTTTATTTAATTCTAATTTGATTCTTCAAATGATTTGTTTTTAAATTTTTTTATGATTCACTTTTCTCAGATTCAATACACTTATGCCCTTATGTTTTTTGGGGGGAAACCATTTTTTTTATGAATGCCTTCTTTTCAAATCCAGACAGATCTCACCCTCTGCTCTTCTGGGTGGTCTGTTTACAGACTCTTAGAAATAGAAACGGACTCATTCCTATTGGTCCATGCACAGACTACCCAGAAGTATAGAGGTTGGGATCTGGGATTTTGAAAACAATACAGCTCCTAAAACTTACTTTTGTCCCCCAAAATGTGAAAAAATAAAATCTGCAAAAATCTGAGTTGAACCCTCTGCATACACACCATAAATTCCTCTCATAGACCTATTATTTTGGGGAGGTTTTCCAATTTCCTTTTTGAAGATTTTTTCTAAATAATATTGGTACAAAGGTCTCCCCATTGGCGGACACTTTAAACAAAAAAGGGACTAGCTGTTTGAGCACTGTGTTGTCTGCACTAAAAATAACGATTTTCTGTGATATACTGCACATAGTGTTACGTCTGCTTTTGCACATCGCTGTTTCTCCCCGTCTGTAAAGAGCCTATAAAAACTCTGAAACACAAAGTCTAATAAAGACAGAAAAAAACCTTTGGGTTCTTGTCTTTGCTTCTTTTTGTTTGTGTTTTAGCTGCCAGCTGATGATTAACTTGTCTATGGTGAGTCATAAGTAAATGCTTTATGAATTAATAATGAAGTGTTTTAGTAAGGTTCAAAAAGAGATAAAACATGAAAAACTTGAAGTCGCTCCTCTTTTGCTAAAGTCTTAATTTGACTCCTGTGTTTGTTTCTCAGCATCTCTGACTGTGATGAAGCTTAACACAGAGGTCTTCTTCATCCCATCCCCCCACATACAGCCATGGGCCACTGGCCCGAACCATTTCAGCTGCAGAGAAGTCAGAAAAATTGTGCAGACGTCCCTGATGTGAACATGACCTATTTCAGAGCACCACAGAAGCCTGCAGATCTCCCTGGATGTATGCTAGCATAGCATAGCATAGCATAGCCCACCGCTTTCACCTGCCTGCATGTCGCACAACACAGCAGACCTCCTGGTCTTTACTTCTAACGTCGCACCTTTGTTGTTGTTTTTTTAAATTGGGTTTACTTATATTTTGATAAGTAAGATTTTAAGCAAATGAGCATGCAAATCCTTGCTAATTTATTTATTTTTTATTTGCACTTCCTCCATTCTCTAAATTAGTTGCTATTCATTGAAATCAGGATTTGTATTTCTATCAAAATCTGCTACAGATAACTTGAGGATGTCATTTCCGTGTCTCTTCTGGGGCTTTTTCTTTACATAAGTCAAGTATATCTGGAGGAAAGCTCGCTCTGTTGGGCGTTATGTGACTAATTTGGCCAGACAGCGGTTATGAGAGGATGCAAGGAATCCGTTCCTTCTCCCTGTTTGCTTTGCAGGATGAAGAGATGAGATGATGATGTTGTCTGAGATCTACAGCATCCTCCTTTAGGAACCTTTTGCAGCACGCAGTTGGATACAAACTGTTAGTTCTAAGTCAAATTATACCATCCTTGTTGCCTGCTATAAAGGTTTGAATAACTAATTGAAAAAAAATGCATGAATGTTGCATTTAAAAGGCATAAAAATTAAATGACAATGGTGTTTGTGGATTTTTGGGTTAAACTTATAACATCATAGAAAACTGAATTATAGATTATGAGGGATTAAGCAGGACTTCAACCTGAGTGTGTGCTCAACCCTGTTCCTTATTCTTCTGAAACATGTATGCAGATGTCTCAAAAAAGAGATAATTAAATGATAATATAGGAGGTAAAAAGAAAGCTGCTTCTTAGAAAAAACAACCGATCCAAACACCAACGCTGGTAAAAAGCAGAAGGTAAAACTAAAGGAGCATCATGGGGCTCCTATGCTGCCCAGTCCTCACCTGAACTACACAACTATTCCAACTTTATTGGCCACTTTAAGTTTATTTTGAATAATTCTTAAAATAGTCTCCCAGGTATACACAAAGTTTATGTTACCATAAATTTTTGAAGTCTACTTATAGCTTATGAAAGTATAAAAGTCAAATAACCTTTAATTTATTTTACCTTTATTTAACCAGGTAAAGCCCCATTGGGATCTGGATCTCTTTTTCAAAGGGGACCGGGGCAGAAGTCTGCAATATACAGCAACCTGGTTACAAAACCAAGCTAAATATTACATATACACAAGTTTAAAACAATATAAAAACAATAAAAAAAACAATGACAGTTTAATAGAGTCTTGTTGCCCGTTTTTAAGAACTGTTCGAAATAAGTCCATTGAGATCAGTTCTGATATCTTGAGCTGAGACTGCAGCTGATTCCAGGCTGAAGGTGTCAGGTTCTGGGGTCGTTCTGTTTTGTTTTTTGTTTGTCCCTCCCCTTTCCCCACCAGATGGAGCCAGCGGTTGGGGGTGGAGCGATTGAGCGCCAAGATGCAGCCTATCAGCCAATCTAGGGAGTATAAAGGAGGATGGCTGTGGTTACTTCGAAGCCTGGGTTTTTGCCTTCCATGGTATCAGTGGCCTCCAGCGTTACTCTTGTGTCTCCAGCTTGTTTTCCTCCAGATCTTCAGATCTAACTTTTGTTTGTTCTCCTCCGAAGGTTTCCAGTCCCTTTGGATACTGAGACGACTTCTAGTGACTTACTAGAAGAAACCTTTCACTCTGAGTTTCTCAGACGCTGTGGAAAGTTCCACTGGATGCCAAGATCATTATAACTCATCTCCTGGAAATAACCTCTGCTCCTTTATCTTCCGGACCACAGTCATCCTCACCTTCAGCTCCTTCCAGGTATGGTCTGCTCACTTGCCCTCCACCACAGCCAAGGCTCCATCTGGCAACAACCTCTCTTCCCCGTGGATTCCCGTGTTCCATTTACTCCGCTGCAGACCTCCGTCTACCCTCTTTGGAGACTTCATCATCATCTCTCAAGTAAGAGCTTTTCAACCCACTACTCAGAAGATCCTCGGTCAAATAATTAAATACTCACCTAATCCCTCCTGTCTTTGCAGTATGAGAGAAATTGTCTGACTCAACTCTGAATCGAACCTGATCATCTGCTTGTCCTCAGCTTCACAATAAAACTCTTGAAACTACTCTGTTTTCCCTGTGGTTTTCTGTATGTGGGCTAAGAAATTACAACCAAACGTGACCCAAACATTATAAAAGCATGTAGTAAAACGAATAAAACAGTTGGACCACAACTCTCTCTGCCCTGACATCCCACAGCATGAAGATCCTAGAGAGACTTCTGCTGGTTCACCTCAGCAAACAAACCAGCAGTTATCAAGACACCCTGCAGTTTGCTTATTACCATGGAGGCTGAGTTGAAGATGCCATCATACACCTCCTTTCAACAACCCCCCTTTCATTTAGACAAGGCAGACAGCACTGTGAGGATGACGTTCTTTGATTTCTCCAGTGCATTTAACGCCATTCATCCTGACTGACTTTGCGAAAAACACCAGAAGACTCAGGTGGAGGCATCAACCATTGCCTGGATTAAAGACTTCCTGACAAACAGACCACAGTTTGTTAGACTGAAGGGTCAACTGTCTAATCAAGTAGTCAGGAGCCAAAAATAAAGGCTTCTAGAGCCTAGTAAAATATATATACATTAAAGAATGTATTTTTGATTGGTGCTGATATTGTATCAAGTCAATAATTGTATTGCTGAATACTCAAAGCTGCAACGTTGCTATATCAGAAATTTTAAAAAGGGTGTATTGGAGAATCCCTAATTAGAACCATAAAGCTGGTATACCAACAAAATGTCTTGCTTTCACATACACTGTGCAGATGTGTTATAAACAATTGTGTTTTGATGAAAACATTTTTAATATATATTTAGTAAAGAGAAAGGAGAAGCTGCATGGCTTACTCCCTCTCTCCACCCTTTTTCTTGTTTGTATACTAAAAAATAAAGGGCACCAGTGCCACAAAAACTAAAATAAAACAAAGGGAAAATAGCTTAAATTTATACTTTAATAAGAAGTATTTTGAAAAATTCTTCAATGACCAGATGTTCATGCAGGACTACCACTCGACTTGGTTTTGGATTTGTTAAGGTGCTGGGAATCAAAAATAGTCCAAAGGCAAATGGAGGACTTCTGCTCACTTCTATGTTTAGAAGATTCACCTCTTAATTGCACCTACATGGGAGTCTTCTCAAAATCCCACAAAAAGATTTACCACAGTGAGTAAAGAAAAACGACAACAATGAAAAATGAAAAATTGTATTTTTTTAAGTACAATAGTATAGTAGTACTACTATGGTTAATGGGCTTTAGGAAAGTCATCCTAAATAAAGGATCCCCAGCTCAACAATAAAGTAGACTACAATAACAGAGAGCTATGGTGGGGTATAAGGCAAGGGCCACCATGAACTACAGAACACAAGTTCTACAAAAAAGACAAACAAAAATTGTAACAGATGGCTCTGAAAATTAAAATGTTCAGCGATACACAAAAAATGGGCTTTGAAAGAGGTATCGCAAATTGTTTTAGGGTATCGGCAGGAAGCCAACAGCGGTGGTTGGGCAGGAATTTGTGGATGAGGTTAAGTCCAGAAAAAAGGCTACAGAATCCAAAGTTCAGACCGTGATCAGCTGACTGTCATGTTGGAAGTTAAATTCTTAGCCCACATGCAGAACAACACGGGAGACATATTAGATTTCAAGAATTTATTTAAAGGTGAACAAAAGGAATGTTATGGTAGAATTCGGCCAGGCAGAGGTTCAGACTTAGACTCTCACACTGCAGATAGAAGAGGGATCATGAGTTCAAAGACCGGTCGGAAAAGTTCTGCTTCTCTGTCAGATAATTCAGACTGGTTAAACCTTACTTGCAGTGAAGAGGAGGTTTTGTCCAAGGTGGGTGGCTCAGGTCTGGGGTTTTCTGGTTCAACTTCTTGGAGTCCGTGGAAGTACAGATGGATTTGGAGTAGATTGGAGCTTTAGCTGTGGTGGAGGGCGACCAAGCAGGCTGTACCTGAAGGGATCATTGGGAGGATGACTGCCGTCCGTTTTGAAGAACCAGGAAGCGGTTTTGTTCAGTAGTAACTTGCAGAGGATACTTGGCAACCAGTGGGTATTTACCACAGCGTCAAGAAACTCCGGTTTTGAGCTCAGAGATTTCAACTAGGAACGTTCAGTGAATCTCCTTAGGAAGTGTGGATAAGGAGAAAACAAACAGATCAGAACGAGGTAAATCAGACAACTTATGGTAAAGTTAGTCTCACACTGGAGGGCTCTGACTACCAAAATGGGTTGAGAATCTGGCAAAGTAGTGACAACAGCCTCCTCCTTAATCGATCCGGTGGACGCTGTAGACAGGATTCCTATCCACGTCCTGGGCAGGTGGAGGGGGATCAGGAGGAGGGCACAAGGTGCTGGTAGGTACTGGCTTGACCTGGAAGACGTGGAAGGTCGGGTGTATGTGCATGGAAGGAGGCAGGGGAGACGGACAGCTGAGGGACTGATGACTTCGGAGATAGGGAAAGGACCGATGAACCTAGGAGAGAGAGATATCTTGTTCATCAGATGGAAGCAGTGGTGGCTGATAACCAAGTGAAGCTTCAAAGGGAGATATACCCGTAGCAAGGGAAATATGAGAGTTATGAGAATATTTTACGCAGGCGAGATATTGAATCCAATGAGAGGGGTTGGCTGATGTGAAGCAGCGTAGTGTGGATTCCAACTCCTGGTTCATTCTTTCCATTTGACCAGTGGACTGGGGGTGAAACCCAGATGACAGGGAAACCTTGGTGCCATAGGGTTTACCGAAAAATTTCCAAACTTGAGAATGAATTGAGGACCTCTATCAGAAACTATTTCTTGTGGTATGCCATGGAGTTTGAACACGTGTCTGACCAGGAGTTGGGGGTCTGGAAAGCAGAGGGGAGCTTCTTGAGGGGAATGAGATGGCAGGCCTTAGAAAAACGGTCAACAACTGTGAGGATGACAGACAGATGATGGGAGACCAGTGACAAAATAAATGGAGATATTAGACCAAGGGCGTTTAGGGACAGACAACGGTCGGAGTAGACCCGACGGGCGGCGGTTCGAAGACTTATTCCTTGTACAGACGGGACAGGCCAGAACATATTCCTTGATATCCCGATTAATGGACTGCCACCAGAAATGGCAATTGGCTAGAGCAATGGTTCTCTCCCCCTCCACAGGATGACCAGAGAACTTGGAAGCGTGTATCCAATGAATGAAGCATGATCTAACCGATTCAGGAACAAATATCTTGTTAGGTGGTGTGGAAGCAGGAGGAGGTTCTGACTGTTGAGCGTGTTTGATAATTTCCCCAATCTCCCAGGTAACAGCATTCACAGAACTAGGAGGAAGAATGTGTGTATGTGTCCTTTCAAAGGAATTGGAAGAGTAGAGGTAAGACAGTGCATCTGGATTGATGTTCCGGCTTCCTGGATGAGAAGAGATTGTTAGGTTGCATCGTGAGAAATACAGGGACCAATGGGATGGACGAGGAATGAGTCTGCGAGCTGTTTTGAGGTAAGAAAGGTTTTTGTGATCTGTCCAAACCAGAATAGAGTGTTCCGCTCCCTCTAGCCAATGCCTCCACTCTTCAAGGGCTGGTTTAAGGGCAAGAAGCTCATGAAGTGCCTTCAAGGTGTCTTGAAGGCTGTTTTCGCATTTGCGAAGGAGATGATAGGCATTTCTTTAGTCAAGTCTAGAGAAAACAGTTGCTCCATGAACTGGCTCAAATGCAGATGACAGCTAGGGTAATGTGTATTTATTCTTTACTGTGATTTGGTTTAACTCACGGTAATCAACACAGGGACGTAATGTACCATCTTTCTTTCCCACAAAGAAAAATCCATCTCCTAATGGTGAAGATGAGGGTCTGATTATCCCAGCTGCCAAGGAGTCCTTAATGTAGCTCTTCAAACTCTCCCGTTCTGGTCAAGAAATGTTGTAGCCTACTGGATGGTAAAGGACCTCCTGGAAGAAGATCAATTGCACAATTGTAGGGTCTGTGTGGGGGTAGAGAACGTGACGTGTGGACTTACTGAACACTTGGGTTAAGTCATGGTAGTCACTCGGGATTAGAGAAAGATCCAATGGTTCTTCAATAGGTTCTCGGTTGTCCATAGCGCAGATTCCTGGGGAAACAGCAGAACCTAGACAAAAAGAATGGCATAAAGTGGACCAATTCTCCACATATTTATCACTCCAATTTATGCTAGGATTGTGTTTACTCAGCCAATCCTAACCCAAGACGATGAGAGTACTTTCAATTGGAAAGACAAAGAATTAGATCTCCTCACTGTGATTTCCAGAGATGGTTAGGTTAACTGGTTTGGTTTGTTGGGTGATTTGAGGAAGGCTCTTACCATCCAGGGTGGACACTTGAAGGGGGGCTGGCAAGAGAATAGTCTCAATATCCATCTGATGGACCAAAATTTCATCAATCAGGTTCTGCTCACAACCTGAATTAACCAAAGCTGAAAGAGGAATGGATACAGGTTATGGGTGAGAGCTGCCTTTAACTGGAGATGAGGAGATTTCTTAGTAATTATAGGATCCACCAGTCTCCTCTGATTTACTGGCGGACCTGAAAGTTTAAACGTTTAGAACAGTCTGCGATGAATTGACCCGATTCACCACAATAGTGACAAAGACATGTGGACATCCCCTTTCTGCTTTCTTCAACAGTGAGTTGAGTGTGGGATACCTGTTTGGGTTCATCAGCCAGGGAATTAGACTGAGCTGAAGGAGATCGATTAGAGTTCTGAAAGTTCACAGTTACTTTAGAATCGAGTCTGTTTCTTGTCTCTCTCTTACGGGACCTCATTCTATTATCTAGACAAGCAGTTAGATTTATCAGTTCATCAAGGGTCTCTGATTCCTCCAGAGTGACCAGTTCATCCTTAATTTGATCTCCTAATGCGTGGAAGAACACGCTCTTTAGGGCAGCCTGGTTCCATCCTTATGACGCAGCCCTGATGCGGAAATCGAAGTCAGCCACTGACTGTTTTACTTGAGACATCTTCCACAAATCTCTAGAATGGCTGGTACAATCAGAGTTCTGACTGAAGACTTGTTTAAACTCCTTTAGAAAATTATCAAAGGAAAAATCAACGTTACTGGGTGAAGTAAATCTGGCTTCAGCCCAATCCAGAGCTCTATCAGTTAAAAGGGATATAACATAAGCGATCTTTGTACTGTCTAGGGAAAATACATGGGGTGAATGACTGAACTCAATAGCGCATTGTAAAAGGAATCCACGATATTCAGACACCTCCCCTGAGAATTTAGCTGGAGTGGGACAGAAAAACCCTGGATGGATCTAGGATGAAACGGGTTCAGAGACAGCCTCTAAGGGCGGATTGGATGGAGATAACTGACCAGCTAAGTTCTGTAAAAAGTTTGACAATTCGATTAACTGTTGGTTCGACTCAGCCTGTCGAGCACTTTACTCACGGAGAGCAACTTCATGTAACTGTAATAGAGAATGTTTTTCCGAAAGCGTCTTCCTAATACCGTCTGCTGGGCTAGTGGTTTGGCAAGAGTGTTCTGTCATGTTGGAAGTTAAATTCTTAGCCCACGTGCAGAACACCACAGGAGTTCAAAGACAAGTCGGAAAGTTCTGCTGTCAGATATTCAGACTGGTAAAACCCTACTTGTAGTGAAAAAGGGGTTTGTCCAAGGTGGGGGGCTAGGTCTGGGGTTTTCTGGTTCAACTTCTTGGAGTCCGTGGAAGTACAGATGGATTTGGAGAAGATTGGAGCTTTGGCTGTGGTGGAGGGCAAGCAAGCAGGCCGTACCTGAAGGGATCGCTGGGAGGATGACTGCCGTCCATTTTGAACCAGGAAGCGGTTTTGTTCAGGAGTAACTTGCAGAGGATTCTTGGCAACCAGTGGGCATTTACCACGCCGTCGAGAAACTCGGGTTTTGAGCTCATCAGAGAGTTCAACAAGGAGCGTTCTCCTTAGGAAGTGTGGATAATCTTCAGAGGAGAAAACAAACATAGATCAGAATGAGGAAAATCAGACAACTTTGGGTAAAGTTAGTCTCACGCTGGAGGGCTCTGAATATCAAAATTGTTTGCCAATCTGGCAAAGTTGTGTCAACAGCCATCCTCCTTAAATACTCCACTAATTGGTGATGATCTGCAGGCTAGACAGGAACCACTCCAACCACAGCCGCTGGCTCCATCTAGTATTCAAAAATAATAGCGAAAAAACACAAAGCAAAAAACACCAAGAACCCCAGAAACTGACACTGACAGGACACAGAAACGATTGGGATTTGGGATTTGGAGAAAGCAATAATCAGGATTCAGGAACAAGGTTGATGTCCAGAGATCTGAAACCAGGAGAATATCTGATATGGGAAAGGCAGAACATGGAAATCTAGGTGGCAGAAACAAGATTGAGATTAGGTAGAGAAATAACGCTGGACATTTACTCAGTAAAAGGCTTTCAATAATCTGGCACAGTTTGTCAGCCATGTTTCAGTTGTATGTAAAGCCAGGACAATAGGTAGAAAGAATAATAGTAAATAGGAATACTTTGTGCTCTTGTTTCAAAAAATTACTCAAGTGAATGCAGCCGAGAAAATTTGCCTTGTTTATCTTTTTGTAAAAAACAACAAAAACAAAAAAAAAGACTCAAAGACTTTTGAATGATGACAAACAGTACTATTTTAGACACAAGTCCATTATCCAAGGCTGTTGAAATTTGACAAATGATTTTTGCAAGGGCTGTTTTAGGTTATTGATGTGTAAATGCTCACGCAGCTGAGGTTTTAGTCAACAATGATTAGATATAGATTTGTAATTGGTAAGATGGTTTAGAGTAAGAGCAGGTCTAGGGTTTGATTGCACTAACCTTAAAAGACGTGTCTGTTTGTTTCAGATAATATGTGTCTAAATGACAAGTCGAAGGTTTATATGAAACTATGTTTTATTGCCCAGAAAAGGAAACAGTTTTATTCTTAAAGATCCCTACTGAGAGCTAAGGGAATATTCCTCTCAACAGAGCTATGGCTCTGTAAACGTCTGTGCCATAAATATTTTCCTCATGTATATATATTTAGCTTTTCATTATGATCATGTTTATGGGTATTGGTAGCCGCAACAGTCTGGGGACCGTGCTGGAAAAAAACTTGGATTATTGTTGTTCTATTCTACTTTTTTCAAAGGGGGTTCTACAGTTTACATAGTGGACAATATTTTCTGGATTAGGTAGGACTTTTGAATGTCTGGATGACTTTTGGTTTCCGACACTTTCCTAGATGTTTGATTTAAAGTATGCAGCTGTGAAATAAATCAAGGGGCCAGCCTCATCAGCTTATTATCTTATTTATCAAAGAAAAATTGATGAAAACTCAGCAGTTGGAACAGTACCAACCAAAGCAATCAGTCTAAGACCTTGTGTTCCTGTTAAATGGAGGAGATAGGATATTAAAGATACTTTTCAAACTTATTTACACATCTTCTGTGCAATATCTACTGTAATATAATTTTCTCTTGGACAAAAATGTCCTCCTCTTTAGTATTTAATACACGATTGTATTGCAGAAGATAACAATAGAAATAGTGAGACTAGAAGATCACAATGGAGACAGGGGGTCTGTTAACCGAGCATGGTCTTCCTGGCTTGATTGGTCCACAACAAACACCATGTTGAGGTGAGGCAACCTTTGTAATCCTTCTTCTCAGACATGTTGCATTATATCTTTTACGCTCAAGTGAAAAGACAGCAAGAGTTGTGAACAGGTCATCCACCTGGTGTGAGGTAGATATACTTCTGAGTGAAGCTCCCAAATAAACCAGGTAAACTGGTGGATCTTCTCCTTACACCTTAAAAGGGCTTCCGGAGAAAATGGGGACATGCAATCCACATGGACCATTTTTCAAGCCTCTGGTACAAATGTGACTTTCTGGAGCTGTGACCTAAAGACCAGCTGGCAAACCACAGCAGAAACGGAGCTGAAGAAGGAAGCCTTTGGAGTTCGGTTTGGGACTCCTGAAGCAGAAGACACTATCTGATGGCTAATTGGGTCTTTTCTGTGTTTGAAGATGGGAAACTAGAAGGATGGGGGGATTTGGAGAGAGGAAGTTTCAGTTGGGTTCAAGGAAGTTGCAAACATGACAAACAACAAAAGATGACCTAAGAATCAACTGCTGTAACTCTAAAGATATAACACTACCCAGCCCGCTTTAAAAGATTTACTCAAGGGTTCTGGAAAGGAAGCTCAGACTGATAGTTGAATCCAGGAAGTGTGGTGTGAGTTTCATCCTGTCTGTGCAACACTGGGCCAGGTCCTTGCCCTTGTGGAACTACTGAGGGGGTTTATATTAGGCTTTCACAGTATCCCCCAAGACACATTTTCCATCTCTGTAGTAAAATTTTCTATGGATTCTTCTGTCAGACCGGACAGACAAAACAAGCATCCAATAACTGTTGGACAAAGATTCCCAAGGCTGGTAATTGCTCCTCCACCGACCATCATGCTGCCTTTATGCATAGGCCACCCGCCCGTAAATCTCCAGATAACCTGCCAGCCTGCACCATCTAACCACTAACCACTCAACCTAACTCAGTCTCAGTCACCCAGGCTGCTCCTTCCTTCTTCACACAACCAACCACCACCTTCTGATCTGGATCCGCTCACCTCTCCCTGATAGTCAAGCTCTTTCCTAACGAAAGAATCATAATTTCATCATCAGAGCTCAATAAGTCCAAACTATCCCCTCATGTTGTCTTTCCTTGTGGAGCTTCTGGAAACTTCCCCTCACTGTCTCCTAGCTGGATCATAGTCATATTATCCTCTTTTTCAATAAACCATCTTCTTTTCAACTTAAACTAGCATTTCACAGCTTTGGGTGAAGCTGTTGGGATGAGAGATAATTCTCAAACTAAAAAAGGTCTACTGCACCCAATTTGGTAATTATCCTTTACCTTAAACTGATAATTTCCAGTCACTTGACATATTGTTTAATACCGATGGCATGATAGAGTGGGGTTTCATCAGCAGTAATGCAGCTAATTTTGAATCTCCTGTGGTGAAGAAAGAGCTGAGTTAAAAAAAAAAATACAAAAACAGAGCTATTATGTTACTGGACTGTCTACAATCCAACATACTCCTAAGGAACGAAAAAATATAATAAGAAAAAAAGGCAGGTCAAACAAACAAACATAAGTTGCTTCTTCAAGCAGTCCAGCCGATATCTCTCCATCCTGGAGAAATGTCGGCTGGACTGCTACCATCACCACCTTTGTTTACTGGAGCTTGGCCTGTTTTTCAGTGTAGTCCTGTTTCTCTTACTGTGACTAACTGGATATGTTCT
>JAUZNJ010080022.1:0-24162 GCA_034780135.1 Jordanella pulchra | reverse complement strand
TAGATAGATAGATAGATAGATAGATAGATAGATAGATAGATAGATAGATAGATAGATAGATAGATAGATAGATGGTTATTACTAACATGTTGATTCATGACCAGCTTTTCTGTCTCTGATGTCAAACATGTTACTGTAATAAGAAAAGAGACAAAACAGCAGAATCCAGAACCTTTTCTTTCCAGCTCTATAAACTGGTACAGCTAAGTTGTATCCAGCCTTCTCATTCACTCCACAGGTTGTTTTCCTCTCTGGTCAGTTGGTTGGACAGTGCAACCAGAGCGTTCTTCTCCCTGACAGTCTGGTCTGTATGATTAAAGATGGGTGGCATCATCCAGATCTGTGCGACGAAGGAGCCAAGGAGAAGAGATTGTTAGCTCCTTTTCTGTCTCTTCTCCCCTGTGATAGTCCACAGACCAGATGCCCACTTTGGCATCATCTCGCTGCCAGCGTTATGCCAGGCATTGGGGGGGCGTACAAACACACATGCACAGGCAGACACATTAGCTCACTGAGAGCAGAAGAGGCTGTAAAAGAGCACTCGTCCATCTGTCCGTCTCCGCTGCAGAGAGAGCACATCAGCATGTTTGTGTTGCTCTAGCTAGATCAGCGGGAGTTTGCTTTTGGAAATCTGTGTTGAGGCCTTGCTAAAACGCAAATAAAAAAGGCTTCGTCTGATATTAAGAAGCTTTGAGTGACAAAACTTTTTACCTTTGATATCAACATTAAAATCCTCCAGCCATATTCCATAGGGTTAAAACCATGGCATAAAAGAATAACTAATTTAAAACATTAAATAAATTTCATTTTCTGTGCTTTAAGCTGAAAGGGAAGGAGGTCTAGAGTTGCTCTCAGGCAACATCAATGTGATGTCAGAGACTTATGCAGGTATAAGTTTTGAAGTAAATACTTTCATTGAAAAAAAGCTGAAGACTGTCCAATGGATGTTTTGTTAAGGCAAGCAAATAGTAAATAATCTGAAAGAAATAACCCATTAAAACAGTTTAGTTCTGTCTGGTAGTGAGGAAATACATCTTGAATAAACAATGTTTCATAGCCTGAGTGAACCAAACATGTTAAAACCAGTTCAAATTTACTCCAGTGTTGCTGATGAGAGACTTAAAACATCCAGTTTCTGTTTCCAAAGGTATAAACAAGAATCGGACTTTTCTTAATTTAGAATTAAAAAATTTAGAATTTATCATGTTTTAAGAATAGTTTTAATATTTAACATATTTAGTCTTTTCACACAGTCTAAGTACTTACAGAGGCATTGCTTGTCATTTGGGTGTAAATGTTTTGTCTTTTTACAATTTCCTATTGATGTTCGTTTGAGCATCAAGATGGATTAATATACTTTTATTTCCAATCTATAATCTTTAATCTATTCAAATCTATTATGACTGGACCTATACCAAACTTCAGATTGTCTAAAATGCTTTCCCTGAAAAATGACAAAAGTACTCTTGCATATACACGTCCACACAAGCAGTGAGTATAACGCACATTAAAATAGATTACTGGAGTTAAAAGAAAAATTGCATTATTCTTGGTTTATGTGTTAACCTTAACAGCTCTACATATAAGCGGTTTTTTTTGTTCACATTACCAAACCGTCCTCCATTCATCAACCAACAGGTGAAGGAGGGATATTGTATCAGATTGCATCAGATCATGTCTGTTATTTTACTGCATTTTTTTTTTTTGTCATTTTTATCAGTTGCTTTTCCCAATGCATATATTTATTCCTTTTAGGTTTATAAAGAATTTAGGGAATCAACTAAAAAATAATGGAGTTTCTCTATAATCTGCAACATGAAGGGTTAACCAACAGAGCGGAGGACGCTCCCACAGGCCGACTGTGGCCACCTTCATCTGTGTTCAGTTGAAATATGATAAAACAAAGCTAAATCACAGGCAAATAACCCTGCTTGCTTTAAGCTGCAGGCTGTTTACATGTCACCGACTAAAAGCACCTTTAATGTCAAGTTCAAGCACACGTTTATGACTGTGTTTCACATGAGCCTTCTGGAGTTTAATCTTTGACCTTTGGTATTTTTCCTGTAGGCTTGTCTCTCTTGGTGTTTTAGACAGTTGTTGCCATGACAGCAGTGTAACCTGAGCTGCCAGTCAGGTAGGACAGGTAACCAATGGCGTGTGGACGATTAGAGTGGCAGGTCCCTGAGCACGCCGGGCAAAAGTGAAAGAAAACAGGAGAGAAGAAGACGACAGGAACTTGAAAACACTTATGAAGGACTGTGTTAAATAGAAAAAAAAAAATAAACTATCCAAGCTGGAAGACAACAACAATACAGAAGCCCCTGAGGCCAACGTGGACGATGAGGCGTTTACCACCATCTCTCTGGCAGACGACTCAGGTACAGAAATTGTTTTTCAAGATCTCTTAAGAAGCCGACCAAATCCTGCCTCTAGAGCTGTTTTTAGTCAGCTGCAATTTGTTTGTCTTTGCATAGTAAATCCAGCACAAACGATTTTTCTTGGGCGTAACATAACTGTCCAAATTTGAATATACTACATATTTTCCTATGTTCAACTCAAGATACACCTGATAGATGAAACAAAGGGCCACCAGGCGGAGAAGTGGTGTGGCTGTGTGCGTGAGCTCTAAAAGGAAAAGAAAGAAGGCCTCTGAACTCAGGAGACTTTATTATTTGCCCGCATTTAGTTTAATTTTCTGACCTAAAACATGTCTCTTCAATTTTATATATCAGATCATAACACATTCTTGAGCTATAACTAATAAACAAAGACATGAAAAGGACATACAACTGTCCTTTTGCAAATCCTTTTAAAGTCAGACTAATTGCTTCATGTTGAGATCACTTGAGACTGACAAATTATTTTGCTAAATGTCAGAAGAATTGGAGGAATTTTGTTTCTTAGTAAAGTAATTTGTACGTTTTTGACTGAAATAGAAGCTTTTTAAGGCAAAAAAAATCCAATCAAATGCAAATACATCATGCAAAAGTGTATCTATGCAAAAAACATTTAAAATGCGACAGGATACATTCAAATGAGATATGAAAAACATAAAAATAAGATTGAGATTATAATTTTAAACTGAGGTTTAAATTAAACCAGAATCTAATCTTTAATCTCATGCTTTAATTACTAATCAGTGATCAGTCAGACGATTTTATTAGTTGGATTCAAATTGTTCAAGGAATCAGTGTTTTCTAACTTTCTGCTATTTTCAGGGTCTGTTTTAGAGTTAAAGATATAAACTAGACTCTGCCTCCCTTTTTGGTATTAATTTTGGAAATTTTGGTCATTTCTTCACATTTTTACTTAACAAGAAACTCAGAAATCTATTTAACCTTAACACCATTTAGTGCTTTATAGAACAATACAATAATTTTAAAATGCATCTTTTGACAACAAAGAGGTCAGCAGGGTGATCTAGGAGTGATGTAATACAGTTGGTCTGAACTCTTACAAGCTTGTTCACAAAAAATGATATTGCCTTAAATGCTGAAGGTCACAGAATGTAGGGAACACCTTTAAGAAATAGGGGGAGGAAGATAATAAACACATTTTGCAACTACTGTCATACCAATATTTATGAATATGTTGCATAAGATTTCCTATTATTGTTTAGCCCTAAGGACCTTCCCTTTAGTAGGCTTCTCTCTGATCAAAGATTCAGTCATCTTTGAAATATATTAAAACACAAAAGGACATGAAAGTTTTTTTTTTGTCCACAGCTGTTTCCAAAGCCCAAGCAAACTGTATAAAAATAGTGTTTCTTTCTGTAGTACAGAGAATTGGGGAACAAGGAAAAGAAACTGAACCCTGGCAAAATATTTACGAGATAAATGCTTAACGACTTGCCATACATGGCTTACCTGAGTCTGTCAGCTGCTGGTGTTGCGCCCCCTGTTGGTAGATGTAAAAAATAAAAACACGGTGGAGGTTTTTGTTTTTTTTTTAATATCAACTGTCGTCATCTCTCTACATCTTCAACCCAGTAGAGTAACATCATAGAGCAACTTGCCTACTCAAAAAGATCCTTTTTTTAACTGTAGGTGAGTAAGAATCCCCTTTGTTTCCCAAAGGTCCGTAAGAATAACTCATCACTAGCTGTTTAAATTTTATTATAGGATGCTAACAGTAGCCATTAGCAGAACATAGCTTTCAATGCCAGCTTTATATCAAACACCCAGGGTTAAATTTATTGACTCGTTACCTTTATAGGTAAGTCGGAAATCACGGTTTATAATCCTCGCCTCTTTGTTTCTCATTTATCTTGCATTTAATTGTAGGAATGGTTAGCTGCTAAGCTAGTTAGCTAATAGAGCTAAGTTGCCCGCACCCATTATCGGAGACGTTTATCATCTTTTTCTCGTTTGGCCTAAAATGTGACGTTTCATGGTGTCTAATTGTTGTTTTCAACCTTGATTTATTTCTCGTACGGGCTTTGTTGTGTTAAACCTGAGCGATGAAAGCAATCCTGTCAGCAGAACGGGGTTCACCTCTGATGCAGGGCGCGGTACCCTTCATCATCATCATTATCATCATCTCCAAACCAGAGCCACCTGAGCTCTCATAGTGTTTCCAAATAATACCAGACATGATTCATTTAAAGAGATTATAAAAGTGAGATTTCTTTAGCATCAACATTTTTTACACAACTTTTCTGCTACAAAACTGTTTAGTCTCAAAAAAGTCAACAATCTTTAATGTTTTTGTACATTTGAATGTCTTTATACGAACTTGCTTTGATCCCTTTTTCTGCCCACTTTCTGTAACCAGCTGTATTAAGAGGAATATTATGAATTATTGAAGCATAAAAAGGCATGGAGCTTACAGCGTGGGTCTGAAGAAAAGTACACCTGCTGGTCAAGTCTAGTGTTTTACCCTGATGATGATGATGATAAGGAGATATGACCCTGTGTGCAAATAGTTCCCCATAATAAACAAAGATAAGGTCAAAATTTAAACAAAAATTGCATAAAACCCACAAATTTAAATGAAACTAATTTAATTTGAGACACAAGGCTAATGGAAAGTTGATATCCAATTAGATCGAAATTAGTCTGATTTTTTTTTATAAATACCAGAAATAGGGTAATATTTTGGCACCAGGAAGGTGAATCAAGAAAAATATATTAATCCTAAATAACATCCAAAAGAATCATACATGTTAAGCTCACCTACAGCACAGAGAAATAATCCAAATCCAAACACAGGTTACCATTAAATCTGTCTAGCCTGCTTACTTGCATTCCTGTGATTTCTTTTTTTTTTTTTTTTGTAAAACAAATCTGCTCTGGTATATTTAGACAACCAGCTTCTCTGTATGAGACTCAGGGACAGGAACCATAACAAAAAAAAAAAACGTACAAAAAAAGAATGTATGCACGTCATTGCTCTGCTTTTTTAAACCAATTGTTCTCTTGATGTAAAACTTTTAAAGAATTGTAAAGCAGCACAGCTGAACCAAACCTGCTTTTATTTCCTGTCAGCCGACAGTGGATCTGCAGCCCTGTATACTAAACAGGAGGACGAGCTCTTCATCATGAACTGCGACATAGACGGTGAGTCTTGTGGTAGTTTTGCATGAGATATTACTGCTAGGATGTGTGTTATTGGTAACACCGTGAACTATTGTGTGTTTCAGGAGACCTGGAGAACCAGGCTGAGATGGAGGAGAAGACGAGGTTGATCAATCAGGTTTTGGAGCTGCAGCACACACTTGAAGGTCGGCAAGAGCTTTCAGGACGTTTTAACTGACAGACATATGTAACCAACTAGAGGTCATTTAGTTTTGCTGTGTTTAACAATTTCTTTTCCTAATAAACAGAATCCTCTGCCATGAAGGCCAGTTCTAGTTTTGTTAAGTGAATAATGTAGAGTTGGGCTGTTTACAGACTCGCCCTCCTTACCCGTGGAACTCTGCAGCTCCTCCAGAGTTACTAGAGGCCCGCCGGCTGCTCATCTGAAGCTTGCTCTTCCTTGCAGTCGATCCATTTTTAGGCGATGGATTTAATGATTCTTTCACCTTCACAACAAAGCTAGATGAGATCTAATTACATACAGATTAAATCTATTTGTTAGCTTACACACATATATATATATATATATATATATATATATGTATGTGTATGAATCCCTCAGAAATAAAAGGCGAAAAAGTTCAGGATCACTAAACTGGTTCGATTCAGTTGAAATACAACATTCAAGTTTTCAGTGTCACAATTCTGAAGGGAAAAAACAAACCGATAAAAAGTTGGAGCATATTTCTAAGCTGTCTCATTTGGACGTTTCAGACCTGTCTGCTCGAGTCGACGCGGTCAAGGAGGAGAACCTGAAGTTAAAGTCGGAGAACCAGGTTCTGGGTCAGTACATCGAGAACCTCATGTCTGCGTCCAGCGTCTTCCAGACCACTGACACCAAGAGCAAACGCAAGTGACGCCGTGTCAGACACACACACGGTGGATTCCCAGGGACACAGAGGAGGGGGGGGGGGGCGTTGAGAGATTCCTGTAACCATTTTACCCGAGTCAGAGCTAAACAAATGTAAATATGAAAATAGCGTTTGTAAAATAAGTTTAGTATTTACGTTTGAACGCACCGACATTGGGACATTTTCGTTGAGTCTCGATTAAACGTAATGTTCAAAATTAAGTTCAACATAAGAAAATGTTACAAAGAAACTTATCAGCATTAATTTTATTTATTTTGTAAATTCTGTTGTTGGACAGCTGGATCTGGTACTTCAGTTGGTCTTTGTTCCCCTCGTGTGTTTCCAACTGTATTTTTCTCTGCTTGCAACGGATTAGTTGACCAGTGTTATGCAGGATGACAACAATGTATAATAACGGCATGTATGAGGAATATGTATTAACATATCTAATGAAATGTCATAAAGATTTAACACTAAACAGGATAAAGCTGAGGAATCTTTAGCGATGGTTGGTGGATGTTAGCTTCCAGAGCTCAGTGACGATGACAGAAAAGCACAGAAGTTAAAGCTAAGATGTCATGATCAGTGATTGTAAAGCTTTCAGTCTTAACCAAGAAATCCTAAATGCAACCAAGGCCAGTTTAAATTTAGTGCATTCGGTTCCTCTACTAGTGACGGAGGAAGAGATACAGCAGGTCAAGTAACACGAGGAGGGATGCTTTCAGAGCAGCTAGAAGGGCTCTGAGTGGTATTGATCCGATCGGTTCGGCCTGGAGTGGATCGCCTGCGAGGAGACTGGCGGTAAAACTCATCTTCAGCGCGCCGCGGCAGACAGGGCGTCTCCCAGTTATCAGCTGGCTCAGAGAAACGACACGCAGACGAGATGAAAAGTCTCGACCGGAATTATAAAAAGGTTAACATATAGAAGATTGTAAAGAGGAAGGAAAACAAATAGTTTTCAGAATCCGTGAGGAATAAAATAATCCTGGAAAGTTTGGCCTTTTATTTAGAGATGATCCATCAGTTAGTGCAGGAAAATATTGAGAGTAGTGAATTATTGTGGAGAAGAACGTCGAAATCTTACAGCAGGATGTACATTAAAAAAAAAAAAAACTGTTGAGTCCATGATTTCATTGAATAATACATTTATAAATATGACTGAGCTGTTTAGCAGTGCTAGTGCACTACTGGTTACTAAAGCCACCTATTTGTATTCAGTGATCCCAATGACCATTTAAATGCCGACCTTATTATCCATTTTAATGGAGTGAAGAACCTAAAGGGCAACTGGTTGTACTGGATTTTAAATGTTTGAGTAAAAGGATGTATAAATGTAAACATTCTTCCTTTTTAATACTCAGTACTTAATATTTTTTTCTTCCACATTACAATTATGGCCTATTTTGATGAAGAACATCAAGATGTGATGTTGTCACATAAATGTCAGATTTCCGGGCGGTGGCTGGAGCATCAGTACTTGTTCTGTGGTTTGCACGTCCTTTTCAAGGTCTTTTTTATACTTTGTCATGCTAAATTCTTCTTATTCACCCGCTGGTCGTGTTTTGAGTCAAACTGCTTTTGAATTTCTTTTGTTTTATTAAAGCTCACCAACACCACTCCATCCTATCACCTGCACAGACCTACATAAAAATAAATAAAATACAAGCTCACAATGGATGAAATGCATCTGAATTCTTTTTGTGTTAAATAGTTTTACTTCCAAAAGCGATTATATAAACTGTAAACAGGATTTAGTGCCAAGATCTGGCAGAAAGGTGAACGACAACATTTTCAGACAATGAGAAAAGGTCAGCGCATCTCCCAGCCAATGAGCTTGGAGAGATGTTTTTAGGAAAGCACTGCTGCATTTAGGTTTCTTCTCAAATATCCAGCAGGAGCTCAGGTTTCCTGCCTTACTAAAATAAAAAAGCCTACTTCAAATACAAGCCTGGACTAAGTCTGTTTTTAATGTTCATATTTCCCAGACCTCAAAGCAAAGCCCATCAGTGGGAGAAACATAAGGAAGGTTCGCTCAGAACTTTAATATTAAACCTTTATTCATAACGGCGTGAAACAAATTCCAAACAATAAATAGAAGATTGGAGCTCATTTTCAACTTCACATTAAAAAAGTTAAGATGCTCATTACAAACTAGCTAAAAGTCAAAACAGCAAATGCATTATTCCTTTTCTTTCTTAGCTGGATTCTTTTTTTTTTTTTTTAAACCAAGCTGGAGATGATTGGTTAACCTTCTCTCTAGTCTCAGCGTTTTGATACTATTGTGAAACGTTTCCCTCAAATGAAAAACGGATGTGAATAAAACTTTGGACCTCTGCGATATGCCGGAAAATGATAACAAACGGTGTCAACAGCAGCGCTGGAGGTAAAAACAAGATGATGATGTCTGAGACAGACGAAGGTTGGAAACAATACGGAGGCTAGAGATCAAGACGTCACCTCCAGCTCGCTCCTCCCAGGGAGATGATGGGAGGAGGGGGAGGCGTGGAACGGGGTGTGCGGGTCTTTGAGGCTGCAAACCTGGGCTGGGCGGAGTCGGAGCGGAGACACAGATGGGGCAGCCGGTGACTGCAGGCTACCGTCGGGATTGGAGGAAATGCCATGCTGCTCCGCTCAGGGAGGAGGGAGCAGCTAGAACAGAGAAGACCCCTCTCACCTTCTCCCCCACCGAGGAGAAGAGACGGCAGGTGTGGGACAGGCCTCAGTCTTTCCGTACCCTCCTCTTTCTGACAGCTTGTTTGTGGCTCTCTTCAGCAACACTGCCTCCATCTCTCTGCTGAAAATTAAACAAAAAGAAGCTGAAGTTGACAAATGACTCACTTCAAGTTAAGTGAGGTGAACTCAGGTTAAATGATGGGTTTATTATAGTTTATACATCTGGACAAAATGTACTAAGTGTTGAATTGCAAAGCTTAAGTGTCATATCTGGTTTTGTTATAAAATGAGGCTCTGTAGAGTAGTTATAATCAATATATCTTCAGTTTGGAGAGGTTTTCACAGGTGAAGCTGGGCGTATTACATGAGCACACAGTTATACAGGCTATAGTATAGTGGAGGTATTTAAAATAAGAACAGGATTGGTCTGAATGCCATCATTACAAACCTTTCTAATTTTCTTTCTATGTCACATTTTTCTTTTGATGTACAGAATAAGACTAGGACTCGATTTCTCTTTCACTCATGAATGTACTCTTCAGTGGGTCTTCTGCTGGAGCTTTAGCAGCCAGCTGCCTCCTCTCCTTTGATAAACTAGTGGAATCAAACCAAATATTGCACCCAAGCAGACCGACATGATCATCATTGATGTTATGATCAAGACTATGATTAGAGGTTATGGAGCTCTTATTAAAATCAATAAGGAAGCCATAACTGTAGTAGTTGGATATCATAACTCAACATCTGACCCGACGGTTGGACAGGCTGATGATCCTAAAAACAGATATTGTCCAAACGTGGTGAACAGCTGCTCAGAACTTTATTCAAGAACAAATTTCTAACAACTCTTAACTTAAAACCTATTAAAAATCATTCTACACTTCAACAGTCTTTAATCCTCTGGAGGATGTCTGCTAACTGCTCTGAACTACTTGTCCGATCTCTTAAGATCCTGTTAGCTTGTATGCTAAAGCCTGTGTGCATGTTCAGTTAGATGGACCATGATGCATTGCTGCTGATAACATGGAGTGGAACCATTTCAACCAGAACAGGTTAAAATTACCTCATCTTCTGATGTTCTTTCTGGAGTTTTGCTGTCCTCCTCTTCCTCCTCCTCCATCTCTTCTTCTTCTTCTTCTTCTTCATTATCTGCCCTCTGTTGATTGTCTTCTTGTGCACCCCCGTCCTCCATCACACCTTCGTCTTGTGCTTTACAAAGTAAGGCAGGAATGATGAGCTTGAAGAGCAAAGCTGCAGAAAAACAAACGATCCGTTGGAATAAACCTCAACGGATGAAGTTCACACCTGCTGCTGATGGTTCAGCTTCTTTGTCTTCCTCGTCTGCTGCCTCTTCCTCTTCCTCCTCCTCATCCTCTTCTTCTATTCTAGCTTGAGGTAGTTCAACCTTTTTGTACACATAGTCATCCACAGGTTTCTGGAAACAAGCACAGAAAATAGATCAAATAAGACATTTGGGATATTATTTGCAGAAAGTTGAGAACACAGGTAGAGATCAGGTGTTTTTTCTGCTACCTTTGGCCAACAGAAGAGCACCGCCAGGCCAATAGGGAGGCCGACAGTCAGGATGTAGATAATCCAGAGCCAGGGTCGCTCCTCGGCCGCCATCATCAGCTGGGAAAATATCCCCGGCTGTTGGGATTAAAACAGGACACCAGAGATGAGCTGGAAACGTGGAACCCCCCCGCCCCCACACATCTGTCCAACCTTCTCTCGCTGACCTCGTTAGCGCTCGCCACCAGTTTCTTCAGCCCCCAGCTGTCTGAGGCCCAGCGGTCAGCGACCTCCTTATGAGACGTGATGATGAAATTGTCGAAGTAAATGTCTGAGGTCATGGACCAGAGCTCTAGACCCAAAGCTTTGAAAGGTGTCATCCTGAACGGGTGCAGGTCCTCGAAGAATTCGGGGTTCATCATTTTACGTGGCTTCCACACTCCCTGCAGAGAAGATGGAAGCGGACGGTTTCAGGACAGGAACATGTACACAGATACAGGCAGCTGGAGTGGGAGGGGGGGGGTTTCTATCACCTGATAGTTGGGGTTGTCAATCAAAGGGGCTTTCCACTTGCCCTTATACTGTGGGTTGTTGATCATCGGTCGCTTCCACTCCCCGCAGCCGGGGGCCGTCTCACAGGCTGGGTTGGGAACCTGCGGGGCCTCCCACTCTCCATCCATCTCCTCGTCCCTGAATCCCAAGCAAAGAGTGATCAGCCCTGCGCATCTCTTTGTTTTAGAAAACCCTCACAGGTGATGCTGGTCAGCTCAAGGACCCACCAGTCTTCTGGTTTCTCTGCGTTCGGGTCAGAGACAAACTCGGGCTCGTCATCCAGCCAGCCTTCAGGCTTCAGGGCGTCAGGGTCCTCAATCTTTGCAGGTGCATCCTCATCCCTGCAAAGCAAAGAATGGTTCAATGGCTATTCTGTATTAGATATATTATATCAGAGGACAGAATAATCACCAGTCATCAGGCTTCACAGCCTCAGGGTCAGGAATCTTGGCCCTCTCATCCCAGTCGTCTGGCTTGGAGTCGTTCGGATCGTCGATCTCCTTGGGCGGGTTTACGGGAGGCACCATGTCGTACAGCAGGTTTCCACGGCTCACGCTGGACTGATCGATGAACATCTCGTAGCTGTTGTCTGGGTTCAGGACTGAAGGGAAACAAGAAGTGAGGAAAGGAGAGGATACAGACAGACACTCCTCATCAATCAGCCACGTACCCAGGGTGTAGAGGTGGGTCTTCTTGTCTGTGTAGAACTTCTTCAGGTCCACGTCGGCCCTCTTGGCGTGCTTCTCCTCCACGTCTTTGTTCAGGGGGTTTTTGTGGCGGAAGATGAAGTGCAGCTTGTAGTCCTCTCCGCATTTGTCAGGTCCAAACATGATGGTGTAGGGCGTCCTGTCATGGAACTGTTCCTGGAGAATAAAACAAGCAAGAAGGAAGCAAGCATCCTCAGCAAATCTCTAATCTGACCAGCTGTAGTTAACCCACTTATTCAGCAGCAGATATGAGGAGCAGCTTGGTAAAGAACATAAATATGAAATACCAACCAGAGTGAGACTGCCAGAGTCTGACAGCAGTTTGATGTACGCTCCACCACAGTCAATACCATCCTGGAAATTCACCTCATATCTGGAATAAAACAAACAAACTTGGACTCAACTTCTGTTTTATTAATAAAAACAGCTCCTGTGTTTCGCTCTCATTTAAACTTACTGGACGACCAGAGGTTCATCCTGGAAGACGAAAGGTTTGTCCAGCATTGCGGCTATGGCGTGATGTTTGGCCCGAGACTTGAGCACCAGGCCCTGGTCTCCTGGAACCTTGTTCTCCTTGAGTGGCTCCACCATCCACTTCCCTGGAGACGGACACAAGGGAGAGCATAAAGAACAAAATCTAGCCAGAAATGGTAATGCTTTAGCCTGCTAAAAGCAGACTCATTGTTCTAAATGTTATTTCCATCAGTTGTGATGAAATAAGAGACAGTAGGGATTAACAGATAAAGATACTAACCGTCATATTTGGCGATGTCTTCATCAGCATCCTCCTTCATGGTTTTTGATAACTGCCATCTGCCAAGATCGGCGTTATAGAACTTGGTTAGACAAAAGCTTTGTTACCTAAAGCCCCCGTATTCTAAGATCCATCAGAGTTTTATCAAACCCCTTGGTCTACCTGTCCAGTGATCCATCATCAAACGTTTCTGCAAAATACACATCTCCAGTGGGAACAGGAGTCTTGTAAGTAACCTGCGATCAGTGGAGATGGATTAAAAACTCAAATTCAAAGGTTTAAAATCCAAACACGCTCTTAATGTCGGACCTGTTCCCCACCTGGAAGGTGACATTAGCGTCAATTTCAGACTTTTCAGCTCCGTCTTTCTCCTCATCGAACTGTTCTTCGTCCGTCACCATCGCTTCCTCCTCTTCGTCATCGTCTGCCATGAGAACCTGCAGCTCCTCCTCGTCTAGACCCCCGTCGCCGTCTCCGTCCAGAGCTTCCGACCCGGGATGCTCGTGGCCAGACACGATGGCTGCCACGGCCAAAGAGGACAGGAACAGCAGGCGCCACGCCCAGCCTGCACCTAACTTCATCTGAGAAGAAGGAACGAGACGTAAAACAGTCAACAAGGAGGTCTTGATACAGGAGATGTTAGAGGAGTGAGAGGATGAGATGTAGAGGTCAGATTTATTATAAAATCTTCCCACAAATTTAAAATAATAATAAAAAAAAACATTCTTGAGAGCATGTGAATAATTGCAGATTTCCCTCTTCTAGACCCTTTAGTTTAAATGACTATAACAGAGGAGCTGCATGCATATAAACAACAGGGAAGATCTGTTCAATATTGGCTCTGAGAGACGAATAATAACAGATATCAGTAACTTTGTCTGGATCCGCTCAGACTGGCTCTGTTTTGTTTAGGAGCAGGAAATGAAAATCCTCACTGTGGACACCCAGCAAAGCTCCGTGCTTCCCCTGATAAATCACACTTTTCATTGCGATGTTTATCTGCTTGTTACTAACTGAGGAGCAAGTTAGGAAAACTCCCCTCTATGGCTCTTTAGCATTCATCTAAAATCTCAGTTTGCATCCAAGTGTTTCTCAGAATCACTGAGTGAAACCCAGATGGAGAACAGGAAAGTAATGAGGGAATAAAGAGAAATATATATGTAACCGTAACTCATAAAGTAAACTATATTATGCTTAAGACCAGAAGAAAACAATGACAAGCAGAGCTGGAAGAGATCTGAGGATTTTCACTCTGAAATCTAGAGACAAACCAACAGGCGCCATTATGACCTCACTAAGCCTACTGTTAATATTTAACTTTTAGAGAAGGAATGCACTGATGATATCTGTTTTCATCCTTTCTCTCTTCTTCTTAGGGCTATTTATGTTCACTAGTTTTTAAACTGCATTTCTGCACACGATGTACCTTTTTTTCTCTCTTTCTGTCCAAGATGCGACACAGGCTGGTATTTATGACGAGTTAAGAACAAGAAACATGGTTTCACTGTTTGTACAAAAGGAAAAATGTAACACTGCTGTTACTGTAATAGGAAAAATATACATTATTCCTGAAAAAACAAGCAGATTATTGTGTGTTTTTTTTTTTTTTTTTAATCCGTGTAAGCCTCTGCACCAGTTTACCTTTGGCTCCTCTATGTATAGTTTTATAAACAGCCTCCTTATTCAGATTTTTTTTCTAGGTCAAATTCAAAACGTGATCCAAACATGGCAGGAAGTAACACAACATCCTTTGAGCTAATACCTGCCCGGTAATCATCCTTTCAAACTGTGTTACTTTTGGATTTTTTCGTTATCTAATAAGGTAAATGCACTAGAAATCAGCATAAACAAGGCCTTAAAAACAATTAGATTTTTTTCATTAGAGATGCACTGATATTAATATCAGTACCGCTCCCAATATTGAAGAAATTATAGATCAGGTATTAGTAAAAATCATCCCGATCCATATGGGCAGATCCATTCAGGCTATTTCTATGATAAATATAAGTTTGGATAAAAATCTTTTGAACAGCAGAAAAATGTACCCCATTTATAGGCATCTGTCTCTGATTCAATAAATACAGTCGGTTTGAGCCCTTCTGTTTGCATATTTGTTTCTTTTAGGATGGAAATAAGATGAAAGATAAAGTCCTGGTATTGGAAAAGTATCTCAATCTGCAGATATTTAAATCGTTAGTGAAAAGATGTGGCTCTGTGTATCCAACTTGATGGGAGGAGAAATTGAAATGCATCGTGGTTAACCGACAAATGATTTCCTGGGTAGAGCAGAGAGCAATGCAGGGCCAACCATAGATGTGCACTGCCAGTAAGCTGGCTGAAAGACAGAAACTACATGCAACTACATCAACAAACATTTTTTTAAACCTAAAGAAACAGCATTGGAAAAAGGAAAGGAAAGAGTAGTCTGTTAAGCAACTGACTGCAAGCTATGTAAGTATTACTTGGTTTTTCAAAGGTTGTTTAAGCTGGAAACAGACAGGAAAACAGACTGCAAATGAATGTATTTGAAATCGGAGCAAAACAAAAAACGGCCAATAACAGAATGAAAAAAAATATTAAAGGCTTATAGAAAATATAAAGATATTAAATCAAGATATGTATAGACAAGACAAAATATAAAGTAGTGGGAGATGATCTAAGACTCCTGTTTGGTGCTAAACCTGAAAAACCACACATAGAAGCTGCACGAATTTAAGCTTACAGTCTTATTAGATAAACTAATGATTATACGACCAAAATGGGATAATATGTTACATTGTGTCAAAGAAAATCAAATAAGATGTTTCAATTCTCCAACCGGTCTGTTGTTAAGCAGGAAAGCAATCCAAACTTTCTCCAATAACGCTGCTAATAAACAGTGGTCACTCTTTAATTCTTCATAGAAAATGCCCACCTTGAATAGCTGCAATATTAATCAAAGCGTGTAAAGAGAAAAAAATAAAGATGATGAGAGGTGGATGTGGAGTCAACATGGCTGCCAAAGAGAACCGCAGTGGCCCGAACGGTTTCAAGATGAGCGGATGTGTCCGCAGCACCTGCTCCGATGCTTTATGCTAACAAACAGCAGACCTTAGCAAAACATGAGCTTAGCTGATAAAACTAATGAGCTCAGATAGTCACAACCTTCGTTAAACACGCATTGGCTTTCGAAACAGGAAGTAGGATTTATAAAATAGAACAACGGCTCCAAACAGATTTGTTTTGACAGTGAAAAATGAATGAATAGCAGCTACTAGCTGGCTAACTTAGCATTAGTGTCGCATTAGAGGATATGAAGAGACTTAGAGAAACCCACACTCTAACCTTATGAGATGTTTGGACCGCAGAGGAGAAAAATCCTTCAAATCTGCTTCTACGTGTCGGAATCCTGAGCAATTGTCCCGCTTCGGTTTCAGATGGAAACCGTTAAGGGGGAAAGGGAGATAACTGAGGGTGCGTGAGTGACAGCTTGGACAGAATAACGGTGATGCCAATGATGCGTTTATGGACAGGCGGAAAAAAAGAACTTCACTAAAGAGTAAGCGCCTCAACGCTCATTATTATCTCATTAAATACTCTAACCCCAAAACCCATTAAAACCCAAAATACCGTATTTATCTTGCGTGAAATCTTTTTAAAAAGTAATGTTATATAACTACTAATTGTCATATGCCTACTTATGAAAACATATTTTAGGTTAACCCTCTGTGTTATGAGTTGGCTTATCTTTTGATGATTTAAAACCTGTTCTCTGAGATACACGGAGCCAGTAGAACTTGGATGGTGCTCCACTTTCTTACTGTTGGTGAGAAAGTTGGTTGAAGTGGGTCTTTTTTTATTTAAATTATTAATAATAATAGAAAAAATTGCAGCTGTCTGACCAAGGCAGACCTGTGAAGTCACTGTGGTATGATTAGTTCCACTAAAGATGAACACATAGATGTGTTTTTTAAGCTCCTGCTGAGACATTAATCAGTTCTCTAACATCAGAGATGTTCTTTAGGTGATTGAAGGGCGGCTTTGTTACTGTCTTTATGTACATCTGATGGTTCAGGTCTGAGCCCATTACTAAAGCATGACTTTGAGCCTGATTGGTAGTTTCTAGTTGTATTAACCGAAGCTGTGTGCAAAGGACAATGAACAAATCTCCTTCTTATACAGCTTCCAAGAGAACACACACACACAAATAATCCTCCATGGATGGCTAAGCCTGCAGCTCCAGAATGTTCCTGTGATCAGGGATCCATACTTTACTCTATTTGAACACTGTTGGTGGCTAGAAATGTGTCTCCATCCAAACCTAAAGCTTAGAGTATAATCATAATAATAACTAAGTTACACGTATTCATTTACATTTACCTGGGTAAAATTTAGACAATAATTTACTTTCAGGAATGTTCCATACTTTTTTATTTTAACTTAAGTGTCATTATTAGGAAGTATCACTCTACACATCAGGAATAAGCTCGCAACATAAAAATAGAAAAATCATTATTTTAACCAAAGTTTCTCCACACACAGACACACAGTCAATGTTTATTTTATTCTTATTGTATTCATTTATGTACAAATGCCTTCTCTGACATCTAGAGGTCATGTTCATATGAACTACAGACTATTGTCACTTGAAGTGCTTTGCGGAGTTCTGATATGTATACATTACTTACTCAAAGGATGCTTTCATAGGTTTTATGGAGACATTTTATTTAAAAAAGTCGTTCTTCTGCCTGAAATACTTGCTTTGCAATTACACTATACATTTATATTAATTGTTTTATTTTACTATTTAAAATACTAAAATTTAAACAGTATTTTATATTTTGGTTAAGGCTTATTACAAAGAATATAAAATCAGATGTTATGGTCAGGTACCCTGTAGCCCTGTACTTTGGCCTTTACAGCCCAAATACTTTTTAAATCTTACTTGTAGTAGACATGAATGGCTACTCTTTACGTGAGTAAAATGTGTTGAAGAATGGCTACTTATACTTAAGTACAAGTTTTAGTTACACTATCTACCTTAAAGTAACATTAACAACATATTTGCGAATATTAAAAGGACAAGAGCTGCATTCGTAAAAATATTAATGAAAATATTAAAAACAAACCTTCATTTTATCACCAGTGTATGATTTACAATTTAGTTTTGAATATGTGTTCCTCTACAAACCTCCTCTTGGTCCTACACTGTAGTAGCGTATGCTTCAAACTGGTGACATTTCCATATTTCCTGCTTACACTGAAGGCAGCATATGTCGTAAACTGAAATGAACTCTACGTTTGGTTTTGGGTTATTTAAAAACCTCTGTTTCCCACAGTAACGTCCTCAACTGAAACCGTTACATCAAAGCCAGTGATTAAACGTATTAGCATAGGTAATACGTTTTGTTTCAAACCTATAGAGCTTAGTGCCGTAAATCGTGTTTATCCGCGCATGCTCGAAGCGTGTAAACACAGGCGGTACGCATGGTTGCCGAGAGGTGAAATTTAAAGTCTGGAAGTAAAACACAAACCTGCAACATGAAAGATACTCCGCTGTCCAACTGTGAGCGGGACTTCCTACTAAGAGCCATCGAGGAGAAAAAGGTAAGGTTTTATTTGGATCGTTTTATTTCGTAAAGCAATATAAAATCAACTAGATCTATACCCCATGATGCCGCAAACATCTATGTTGTTCTTTTTGTCGGGGTAGAATGGCAGATGATTTAGACTTCCATAAAAAATCAACATTAAATTGTTATCAGTCTTAAAAATAAGAAAGACTGACCCCTACAAGAATCCAAATATTAGTGTCTTTGTAAGACGCGATAGCCTAATTGATAAGCTTGTTTTTTTCCGCTTTGCATTGGCAGTTGTTTTGACTTCTTCTACCAAAACTCTAGAGTTATCTTTTTCAACGAATCTAGGAAATATATCTAACCTGACAACAGCCAGATTGATACGTGTAATTCATTCTGAATTTCGTGAGTTTGTAAATTCACAAATATCGCGACAATTTGTCTTGCTTTCAAGTCAAGGAAATATCACCGCTCTGCAAAGACATGTTTCTGACCCGAAGAGCTGCAAGTTATTCTCACATTAAATATGAGACAAACATGAGAGGAGAAAACGTATGGATCAAAGAAAATTGTTCTAACCTGATATCTCTCTGGACTGTCTCCAATCCCCTTATCTGTGGTGCTAATCTTAGAAAAGTAATTCCCTTTAAACCACAGCATGGTATCAGGAAACATCAATAAAACAGAGATTTCCTTAATTTTGTGCTAAATGAATGTGATTGTTGAAACAGAGCTGCACTATCAGACGTCTTCCTGATTTAAGGCATTAAAGGACAGAGTTTTAAAACATCCAGGCTGACTTCTCTCTGTTCTCTCCTCCTGCAGCGCCTGGATGGGCGACAGACATATGATTACAGGAAGATAAAAATCACCTTTGGGACCGACTATGGGTGCTGCTTCGTGGATCTTGGACAAACCAGGTGAGCATGCGGTCAACTAAAACAAAACGGCTGTTCAGATGGTTATGTTTCATTTAAACTCATATTTAAAACGTATTTCTTTATTAAATGAACCATATTCTGCTTTAATTAGAACTAGAGCTCTCTTTATCCTTTCTATATTTTCTTCCAACATAATATTTATCCTTTTCCTACCAAACACGGCAGCTTTTTGTCTTTTCAGTTTCGTCTTCGTCTTTTAATTTCCTGCTAAAACTTATCAGTAACCTGTGTTTCAGAGGGGCTGCACAGTGGGTAGCAGTGCTGCAAGGCTTGGTTCTTGGCCCCTGCGTTTTTATGCTTGGAGTTTACATGTTCTCCGTGTGCATATGTGGGTTTTCTCAGAGTACCCCCGCTTCCTCCTACCGCTAGGTCTTCTCCAAACTGTCCATAGAGTACTGAAGATAGGCACCGACCCATTAGATAAATGGTATAAATAGGCTGTATGCCTATTCTGGGCATTATTTTCACCATTTTCTGTAGATTTTTTAAAAAATCCTGTTTTTGTGTCTTGAACTCCTCGTTCTATCTCACTTCTGGCTTTCACTGACAACAGCAGCTTTATCCAGAGATACAAGCAGAGATCTGTAGTTAAAGCTAAAGGTGTCTGATTAAGTTTCTGATAGATTTCCCCTCTGAGTCGCCTGTGTGTGCTTTTTTTTTCTCAGGGTTATGGCCCAGGTGTCGTGTGAGTTGGTGGCGCCTAAGGAGAATCGTCCAAACGAGGGCATCATGTTCTTCAACCTGGAGCTCTCACCCATGGCCTCGCCAGCATTCGAACAGGGAAGGTGAGGACAAGATCGGACGCACCGCGCGGCTCCTCATCCCTTCTTGTTTACCCTCGGCATTTCATTCTGCGTTAAAGAGTTTAGTCGAGCCGTTGGAGCAGAAAATCATACGTGGGATTTCTGTCTCCCTGCAGACAGTCAGAGCTGTCAGTGAAGCTGAACAGACAGCTGGAGAGATGCCTGAGGAACTCCAAGTGCATTGATACAGAGTCCCTGTGTGTGGTGTCTGGAGAAAAGGTGATGCACATGGCGAGACGCACACTTCATAAGCTGAAACACAACATAACACCTGCCATTAAACAGCCCAGATCCCTGCTGAGGAGGCAGGCGGCGGCTTCTGTCTCAGTAAAAAGTTTCCCAGCAATTTAGAAAACCTTTTTAGTTGGTAGATAGCTTCAGGTTCCCGACATGCTGTGCAGCTCCCTCCAAACCTATTTACATCCTGAAAAAGTGAAAGAGCTTTGTTTTTTTGACCAACATTAAGTTGAAGTAAAACATATGTCCTCTAATTTAATTTCATTTATTCAATAGGAGAAAAATAACTGTATATAACAAACTAAAAGTCATCGTTACAGCTCAGACTGAAACAATTAATCGTGATTCATGGATTATTGAGCTCAGTTTAGCCCCCAGACCCAATTACTATACACAACCTGCAGGGGGAGCTGAAGAGCAGAGTGTGGGAGAGGACCCAGGAATCCAGATTATCTCTGCAAAGAGGAATGTTTACAGTCTGGTTTGTGAAATAATGTTACATTGAGTTTTTTTAGTCTGGCATGAACAGCTGTACTCAAATCAGACGTTTCTCTATAAAAAAAAACAACAACAAAAAAATAATTTATAAGGTTAGACTCCTTTGCAATGTGTGTTTTTATCTGTACTGCAGTGTTCATGTTTACCACGTGGGAGCACTGTTTCCACCGTATGTTGTATCCTCCACAGCACACAGGATGTTTCATATTAGTTCCCTTCAGAGTAAAAGCTTATCAGGTCCAGTCTGTTAGAGACTGTGTGATCCAGATGCTATGGCTGTGATCCAGGTGTGGCAGATCAAAGTGGACGTCCACACACTGAACAATGACGGGAACCTGATGGATGCCGCCAGCGTGGCGGCCATCAGCGCTCTGAGCCACTTTAGACGCCCAGATGTCGGCATCCAGGGAGAGGAGGTGACAGTGGTGAGTCGGGCCGCTCTGCTCGGGACAGACGTTAAATGTCAGGTTACGTCTTCCCAAAATGGAGGTCGTTGTTTCTGTTCTGTCTGCAGTACAGCGCAGAGGAAAGAGACCCCATTCCTCTGAGTATCTACCACATGCCCATCAGCGTCAGCTTCGCCTTCTTCCAGGAGGGGTGAGGATCCTCACTATTTCTGTATTCACTTTCATAAACGGATTCAAACAGCACAGTTTTCTCTCTCTTTAATGCTCCTCCACCATTGCACTCCTTTTTTTTTTAACTAGTTGCTCTATTATCTGATTATTGTCTTTGAAATCACACTTTTCATTGCATTCAATCTGCATTAAAACATTGAACCCTTCCTAGAGGTGTTAAGCAGCTTTTCTCTGTTTCTTCTCATATTAATTTTAGTCACAATCATCTTAATGTTTTATCCAGAAACGCATGAAAAGTTCCCTTTGATTCCTGCTGGTTTGATTTAATAAATGCTGAATACTGAATTATCTATTCATGTTTTAATGTGATCTGACTGTAGGTCCAGTGTTACTGGTGTTAAAGCGACACTGTGTGAGATTTATTTAAAACAGTTCACCTGTCATATGAACGATGTCCTGTCTGCAGAACATACCTGCTGGTGGACCCATGTGAGCGGGAGGAGCGAGTGATGGACGGCCTGCTGATGATCGCCATGAACAAACACAGAGAGATCTGCTCCATCCAGTCCAGTGGGGGCATCATGCTACTGAAAGAGCAGGTGAACAGAAGAAAAGGCCGCCATGTTTCTACATCCTCCTCCAGATTGAACTCAGATCCTGAAGGTTACATCTGGGTCACTGGCTTTTCTTTTTTTTTTCCTGGCTGACACCCTGTGTTGATTTTCAGTTTGATTCCACCTCCGCTGATAAATGTAAAGGGGTTGATCTGTTTGGTGCATCTCTTAGTTTATGACGATTAAATATTGTCAGGCGAATTATGAAACCAAGCAGAATGGCTGAATTTATTACTGTTCACCGGTTGGAGCGAGGATAAGCTAGAGGGCAAAGAAAGAGATGCTTCATTAACATTAAGCACCAAGATGAACTCAAATCTGATGAAATTAGCTTAGGAAACTTTAGTACTCACTAAAGTACACACAAATCATACTCCAGAAAAGTTGCACTACTTTATCATATTTTTACTCAAGCAAGAATAAAGTAACTCATCATAACATATGATATTTAAAATTAAAGGCAGATCAAAATGAAAAGTTTTGCAAATCTTGGTACTTCAAAGATTATTATAAAATAATAAAGACAAAAAAAATGTAACTGAAAAGAAACAATTCCAGGCAAAAGAAACACTTTTCTAAACCAAATGTCTTTTTAACACAAAACTTATGAAACCAGCACCTCCAGTGGCAATATTTAATTTAATTCTGCTTATTTATATAGCGCCAATTCACAACCCATGTCATCTCGAAGCACTTTACAGAGACACTTCAACCAGATCACAGTCAGATTTACTCAGTCTGACCTCCATGTGTCATGGTAGGTTCAACTAAGCTTCTGTGCAAAACAAACACTCATGTTGCCATAAACATGAATTCTGTGTCTTTTTGTGGAGTAATAAAAAAAAAAAAGTCGTATACTTTGTTCAGTGAATTTACTCATGACAGAGGAGTCGGACATTTTATTGAAGAGCAGCGATTTTATTAAGATATTACTGAAGTCATAATTAAAAGCATGCTGCAGTTAAACTACTGCTAAAGTAGATTTTATTTTAAAAAGTTACTCAAGTAACTAAGTAAATGTTACTGGTTGCTACCCAGCTCTGGCCCCTAATCAAACTAATGATTGGGAAGGAAGTCCTTATCCTGATTCCCGCTGTGGCTGAGAGGAAAGATTCCTTAAACTTTACTGTTTAAGGCAGCCATGTCTCTCCTCTCTGCTTCTGGAACATTTTATACTAAGATATTCTTTTTTTTTATTAAATGATAAAAGCAACATTTATATTTGTATTAAGAATGGTTCTTTTTTTTTTTTTTTTTTTCATCTAGATTTTAATGCATTTATGTCACAGTAAATGTAAACGGTGGCAAAGGGCACAGAAGTGATAGCTGGAGGCGGGGCTTAAAACACTGTAGGAAAAGCAGAAATACAGATTGTGTTATTCTATCAAACTGATGTTATTTTGGAAAACACCAAAGCTGTCACTGCATTTATTTTCCATGTCATTAGAGTACATTTCCTCTTCATTCCTTTCTTCTCTTCTGTTGAAGGTGATGAGATGCAGTAAAATAGCCAGCGTCAAGGTGTCTGAGATCACAGACCTGATCAACAAGGCTCTGTTAAATGACAAAACTGCCAGGTGAGCTGTGGGAGTCTCTGACATTACTGCTCAGTTTAGGGCAGAGTTCAGGCTAAGGTGATGTGACTTGAAATTAAACTTTTATTTTCTTGTGATGCATAATTCTGCTCATTATTTTCTGTATTTACTGGCTGTTTCGGTTGATTATCAGATGTTTTTGAACAGTAAATCCTCCTGTAGGTCGTTCCAACAAACAAAAACACCTTTTTGAAAAAGTTAGAAATTCCAGAAGTTATGTCATGTTTTATTGTGATTACATTAGTCATGGAACAACTTATAAAAACAATGTGGTCTGATTATTTTTTTTTTTCCATGACTGTATTTGGTCAAATAAACAGTTTACAACTTGAAATTCAAAATTTAGGACCTGAAATCTGAATTCTAGTTGCGGCTAATAACGTTAGCAAAGCATCTTTAGGTTAATCGCTGTTCTCTACGAGTTAAAAGTGGTAAAATGAAGTCGTCTTTACACAACTTGGTATATAACAGTTAATAATTCTGTGTTCGGTGGCAATATGCTCTAAAACAATGAATGTTACATTTCGTCACCTTCTTAAAATAATTGCCTAAGTCATTTCTTGCAATTTTTCAGGAAACACAAAAAACTGAACTGGAGGCAATCTCAGCTGGCTTCGGGCAAAGGCAGGGCATACTCTGGACAGGCCGCCAGTCTAACACAGAGCATTTTTAGCTAGCTTCCTAAACTAAAATTTTCACAAAAGATCACATTT
>JAUZNJ010080011.1:0-24164 GCA_034780135.1 Jordanella pulchra | reverse complement strand
ATATTGTACGGCAGGATTTTAGATTAGAGACAGTGACTTTGAGAACATTCAAGCGAAACTTATATTGGTATCCCTTCTAATCCCACCATGTCTTTTTCATCAAGACTACATCAGTCTCTCATCTTTAAAGAAGTTATCGCCAAAATTTTAACATTTTTCTTTAAACAGTAACAAATCCAAATTTAGCCGCAACAGAAAGGCGTTTTCGTTTCTGCGGAAAAAAACTTTTAAATAAAGCATTCTTAAAAAGAAATACAAGTATAACATTTTCTGCATCATAAACTACATCTATAGTCATTTTCAGACGGATTCCAATTAAATAGTTTCATTTAAGAGTTCATCAGAATGGAAAAGTAGTGGGATTTAAATAAATCACACAGGAACAACTCTGACAGGACTTTCGATTTTGCACTTTCTTTTAAATAACCTTGACGTATTTAATAAAATAGATTTTAAAGTAGTAGAATATATATTTTGAAAAACTTTATAATATTACATTGAATCAACAGGCACCGCCGTGCTACGAGTGAATGGATAAAAGTAATAATAAAAATCAAGAGATGGGCCTTAAGGCCTTACGGTAAGAACATTTTATTTTAAATGCTCTTTAAAGTCATCCTTTAATTAATTAGATTTATTTATATAGCTAACAAACATCAAATATGTCAGACGTTCATATAACTGTCCACTTTTCATCTCGGACATCTGTTGCTCTAATTAGCTACGATTTAGAAAGCAAATAAAAAAGTTATTTTCTTTTTTCTTCTGGTTACCTTAAGTCTATTTAATCATGTTTTCTTGGATAAGGAGAGGTTACCCTTCCCAGGTTTTTGAGCTTTTCAATTTAAACCAAATTAAAACCACTGTACAACAGGTGGTCCAGCATCTTAACAACAGCACTACTTTAAATATTTGTTCATATAAATAAGTTAGATAGCCAACATATTTGCAAATATAATAATAATAATAATAATAATAATAATAATAATAATAATAATAATAATAATAATAATAATAATAATAATAATAATTGGAACAGTCGCAAACTTGCTAAACTGCTATACTTAATTGTGAAAAATTTTATAATTATTTGAAATATGCGCAAGTGGTTCTGTTTACACCTCCAAATACTGTCCATGCTCTCTCGTGAGTGCGCGGCGGGTGGGCCATCTGGCAGCTTCGGAAGTGTAAGGTGGTCAACACTTGTTTTAATAAACGTCATATCCAAAATTAATCAATAAATCATTAGTCCAGAGGACTGATTATTTCGATGAAAAAAAATGTCATCAAACTATCATGCAAATTCTGAGTTTCGCTTTGATAGTTTTCTGATTCCATTGGATATCTCATTTATTCATTTATTTTAAATGTTGGGTCAATGGGAGCCTCTAAGCGACACATCACTAAACAAATGCGTTGCTTCAAAAGGATTTTCCCCCTTTTAGATCATCTCAGGAGACAGTTGTCAGAATGCAAGACTTCCTTAAATGTTTGTGAGGAACCAGCATGGCTTTAGGGAAGCTGAATCGGTGTCTCTGTGTACACAACCTGTGCAACAAAAGCTAGGGCTAATCCACCTAAATGGCACTATACACAGGGCCCAGTTTACACGGACTAAACACACAGGGCCTCCGCCTCGTCCTCAGACCGCACTGAAGTACATTTTTTTATTTTTCCTCCTCTGAGCTCATTAATGTTTACAGAGAAAGGAAGGATAATTTGTGTGATCTACAGAAAACACAAAACTGCAAATAGAAAATCTATCTGTATCAAAATAATAGTAATAATACAACACATTATTTTATCTCTCAGACGGGTTTCTTAGTTTTAACAATTACTGCCCACATTACCTTTTATTCAAAACAAAAGATTAAAGTATTGATTAAAAATTAAGTCCTTTTGATTTATTAATTAGCGATCAAAACGATTTTTTAATTAAAATTCGGGTATGTTCGTCACGACTATACCATAAATCATTTTTAAAGCAATAGGTGCAATCTTCATGGAACTAATAAACGCAAAACGCCTTTGAAGAATAAAAGTCCGATCTACCCAATGGTTACTCAAGTTGCAACTCCAACTCCACTTACAAAGCAGTAAAGAATCTCACTAAAAAGTAAATAATAATGATAATGATAAAAACATGACATTTTATGTTTCTTATATGACCACATGGGGTTAGAAAGGAACAATCTTAGTTTTCGTATTAAAAAAAAAGTTTTTTCAGTCACAAATCATTTTCAGTAACCAATTTACAAGTTTCTTTTACAAAGCCTTTGTCTACATTTTTTTAGTGTAATTAGATTTTTTTTTTTAGAAACTCTTAATTTTTCCAAGACTAAATGGGATGATAAAGAAAAAAGCTTTTGTTTATACTATCAATTTGAGTGTAACCGATCTACTAGTTACACAAGATAAAAGTTTATCCAATCACATGAAAATGATTGTAATCCTGTTCCTAAATGGTTAATAGACAAGGCTCCTTATTGTCTCGTTTTATATATCTATTCAGTTTACTCTTATTGACTGTTTAGAAAATTAAAAGGTCTGGCAGCTGCCACGTTTTTTTAATTGCTTTTATTACAGTCTTACATTTCCTTCTTTAATCGACTCGGAGCCCCTGTTATATCTCACCCGTCTGTAGGTGTGTTCTACTGTCTCCGTAATTGCATTTCTCTCTAGGAGGGGGTAGGTAATTACTCTGCGGCGCATCCAGGTAAATTCCGGCTCCTAAATTGAAATATTCCGCTTTAATCCTCACTAAATCCCCAATTCCCAGGACCCGGAGACGTAAGTGTGTTAGTGGGGGTCCTGCGGAGCCCCTACAGCGTGTTCAGGTGAGAGTCGCTTTGCAGCATAGGGAAGGAGGGGTTAGGGACTCTCCTTTAGCCGCCATGAGCATAAAACAAGATTACTAGATATAGAGATGCTAGATACAGGGAGTGTTGCATAATGAGCAGGAAATGAATTGCAGGTTGTTGTGGGGATATTTCCAACTTAAACGATTGTGTCATAAACAAAGCTTCCCCATCTTTTAAGGAGGCTGTTTATGTAAATTAATCTGCAGATGCATTTATGAAACTGTGCCTGATATGTTTGTTTTGGATGCTATTCCAAGAGGAAGAGGCTCCTGACATTTACCACACCTTTTGAAATACCCCACCCCCCCCCCCCAAAAAAAAAAAAAAAAAACAGGAAGAACTGTTACAGGACTAGTAGAAGTTTGCACATTTTACTTGTCATGGTGTTGCCTGAATTTACCTTCCACATATCTTTAATTTGTAGTCACCAGGAATAAAAAGGCTGAATCTCAGCTTTGGCAGCTCCCATGTCAGTCTTTGCAGGAGTGGGTGACAGAGAACAGCAGGCAGAAAGCATGCTAAAATCGCATCACTAGAGACCTCACATCAAAGTAGACCAAATCTCATATTGAGTGAACTTTTAAAGCCAGAAAGGGGTGTGTGACATCACAGCACCTAAAATGTGACTGTCATGTTTTTTTCACTTCAAACTTTTTGCAAAAAAAAAATAAAAAAATAAAATAAAATAAAAAATCCTACAAGCTCAAAGACTCAAGAAGTATTCTGAGGAAAGAATTGTTCAAACGTGCACACTAAGATTAGCAGCCTTTGTCTTACAGGAACCTCAAAGACCAATTAGATTGAGAGATGGCTGTGGTGAATTTGTCAAAAATAAGATGATAGACAGAAGTTTGGCAGTGAGTGAACATGGCTGGGGATTTCACTCAAGAGGAGTCATTGACAAGACACTGTCAGAAAATGTGTCAGCTTCAGCAGACCTGCCAGTCGACAGAGATACAGTTTGGGACTGAGACCGATCAATTCCCCAAATACCGCAAGACATAACAGCATTTTATTTTAAGTGAAAAAGTACTCTGTCCTTGGATGTATTGTCAACTTTTTTCTTTGCAACATCCCAAGATACAGAGGTATAAAAACAACTGGCAACTGTGCCAGATATACCTTTGGGTTGCAAAACTTTAAAAGCAGATGTTGACCTTTTGTTTGGACACAGCCTGCCCTGGCACATGTTTTGTTGTCCAACGTGTACTGATTCCACACCTCCAACAGTTGTACTCATTTTGGACCCTCAATTTCTGAAGTGAAATCCAATACTCAAAGCATTTTCCTCTTCAAAGTAGTCTCCTGTTGTGCTTTGTGGCCACAATAGTGTCAATCTCATACTTTCAAAGCCTCGTCTCCATGTCAGCGTTGAGTAGCTGTCTATACGTGCCTTCGAATGGAGTTGAAACTTTGATGGCTGGTTGGAAAATAGTCTGAAACATTACAAAAAAACTTAGGCCAAAAAGAAGAAAACATTTTTATTGATTTTGTGCATGTGAAATTTGACCTGTGATTTGAGAAAATTGCTTTCATGCTTGCAAACTGTGCAGTTACTGCTCTGAGAAAAGATAAGGTTAAAGAGATTTCAGTCAACATAGGAGCCAATCTCTTTAAAATAAATTTATGAAACAAAATATCAGAATTTGCAAGGTAGTAAGATTATAAACTGTAGTTTAAAAGTCAATTAATGTTATCAACACATTATTTGTAAAGAAGCACAATAGACTGGTCTACTAAAAATTGTCCCTTGCTGGTAAGGAATCATAGGTTTTGATAATTCTTAAAAATACAAATATCAGTTCATGCATCAGCACATAAAATTGAACTTAGTGTTAATCCAAAACAACAGTTTCTTTGTTTGTTGCAAAACTGTCGCACAATGGCTTTTTATTTGTAGTTCTTTGCCCCTAACCCTTACCATTTACTTATTTTAAACCTGTGCTTAAACTACTATAGTACAATTGAATCATATAATTGTAATAAAATAGATCCCCCTTTTTTAGAAAAATCCTTTTATACCCCCCAACACACTCACATTTTTTTATCTTACCAAGAAATGATATTTTCATAACCTGCCCAGTATGTTGTGCTCAAGAAGTGCTTTTTCAAGGTTGTCTTTATTTACAATATTTTGCCTGCTACTTGCAGTTTTTACTTGATCTGTCTTTTGTTTCTTTTACATTCATGCTGTTACTTGTAAAAGTTACTTTTATTATTATAATGCTTTTTGCTATAAATGGTCTTCCATTTTCCTTTTGGTCTTGAGCATTTTTATTAGACCTGATTATGCCATTTTTTTTAACATCCGATCATTGTTTTCTTTTCTGAAATCATTCTTTTGATGCACAGTTTTTAATGTTCTTCTCTCCATTTATTCTGTGCTATCATATTGTTTTTAGTGTTGTTTGAACCTGTATGTTTGCTTTGCTGCTGAAACCTGAATTCCCCACTTGTGGGACAATACCTGATATTTCTATTCTATTCTATTCTATTCTATTCTATTCTATTCTATTCTATTCTATTCTATTCTAAGTTCTTAAAAGGTTTTATCACTTCATGGACCAATTTCAGTCACAGTAATTACAGAAATGGCATATCATTATTAATTTTTTTTTTCTTGGAAAGCATTAAATACTGAAGACATGAAGATGTTTGACAGGAAAATTCCAATGTTTGTCTTCAGCACCCATCTCAAATCCTGCATTCAAAGGCAAGTGATAGAATATAATGAAGTGACAGTGATCAGACGAAAAGAGAGGCAATCTCAATAAACTTTGTCATTCATCCATTGAAAGTTCAATCATATCAGAGGTGTTTTGCATAACTATGAGGTACTGCTTCTAATCCTCAAAGGCTTTTTGGGCCTCTTGGCTTCACACTGTAGTCATTCAAGGTCACAACCTGGTAGGAAATATGGGCTGCCATAGCAACACAAAGATGGCCTCTGAAGGCTTAGCATAATTCTCCCCTAATAGAAAAATAACAGCGGCAAATCCTATCCTTAGTGAACTCGCTCATTTGACAGAGGCAGACTCCCACCTGTGAAGCACATAGTCACCACAGCAATGCGCTAAGGCTGCGATAAGATGAAAAAAAAAAAAAAGCTCCAATCTCTTGATGGGGTTGGGCGGCCTTAAGCTCAAGCCAAATTCTTTCTCTCCTCTGAAGAAAGTCTATGGCCAGCTTTGAGTTTTTTGGGGTTGGACAATGCAAGCTGCCAAATGAATCATACTCTCTATGTAGTACCAAACTTTGAAGTGCTTAAGCTGTACCCTGAGAAAGAAAAAAAACTGGCAGATGATGGTGGCTTATATAAGGATCAAAGTGAGGAACTGATTTTACCTTCATGAAATATTTTAAACTCAACGAGTGGCTAGAATAATAGCTTCTACTGTAAATGATGTAAAATCCAACAGCAGTGGCTCCTCTCACATTGCTAAGGTTGAAATGCAAAACTACTATATTTGCTCAGAAACTAGCCTTTCTCATTTGGTTTGTCTTTTATTTTGCTGCCATGTACACAAAGATGGATTCCTGATAATGTGAGAGTCGCACGATGATGAGAGCTTGGAGAGAGAATAAGTAAGCTACAATGCTTTATAGCTCTTTGCCTACAGAATGGCTTATTAGGAGCATTGTTGCAACCATAGTGATCATGATAAATATCAAATGCTCCTAAATGATTGCTGCAAAATCAATGCTTTCCATAGGAGGTATGATGTGCACATGCAAAGACATTCAAAAAAGAGAGAGTGAGGCAAGGACCTTGTTTGGAAGTGCAATGCATGCTTTGCAGTAAACTTGAGTTAGCCATTTGTTGCTCAATTGGATCTGTTTTTGTAAACAGTGTTCAACTGCTGGAACCTCATTTTCTGGCTCACGTGTAGCATCTATCTGTCAGTATCCTGCTGCAGTTGCCAGCTGCAGGACTGCTTTTCCTCTGTGTGCTAGCCTTTATGAAACCTGTTTCCTTTTTTCAAACTGTGCACAAGTGTCATCGCATTAAGAGTTTTTCTTCTATTATGTAGTTCAAAATGACAGAGAAGGACCAACTAAAAGAGATAATCGTTATATCAAGATGTCCTTACATCTCAGTAGAAAGCCTTACCTTCTTGCTATATCACTTGAACTCAAAAGGATTACTAAATCTTGACTGATTCTCATCATAAAATCTCAATTTCACTCAGGATAATTACTCGCTATCATGATATCTCGTTCATGTGTTCATGATAACATAAGGGAGATGTATTAGCCCTCTTAAGGGTTTTTTGTCATGCAAATGGGGTTCACCAGCTTCCTTTTCTTATCAAGAGATCTTTTTGCTTTTGGGCAGATATGCAAAATCATTTATAATATTCAATTTCCATTATATAAAGTCGTAACAATTATATTACATTGCTGATAAAACAGTACCTTCTCCCTTGGCCTTTACTCCTTAAAAGTCTGCTGTAGCTCTTAGATTACATTTTCTAAATTGCAGAAGCTTGTTTAAATCACGGTGTGCTTTATAGAGGCTTCCCATTAAATAGGCAATGACATTTCTAATGGCCATTTGAGAGGCTAAATCTACCCGGTCAGTGGTTGGATGAATGGAGTAATTAAATGAAGCCGGGATGGACTGTCCCTTAAAAAGCCAAGCTCCAGCTGCCGAAGCGAAAGGTACTAAACTTCGGCCTATAAGCCTCCTGTTTCACACTCTTACGCTGAGCACCTTTCCACTTCAAAGCTTGCTCAGCACTATGTTTCAAAGATACACATCTCCAGGAAAGAATGGCCTCTGCTGAGATACGCGCACCTCTGGCCTCATTTAACGCCAATTGCTCCCCTCCCCCTCGCCAGGCCTGAATCCGAGGATAGAGAGGCTATCAGACGAGATCACTCAAAGATGTGCGGGAACTTAAAGGCAAAGAGTTACTGAGCATCCTACCAGGAGTCTCAAAAGGGTTCTATTAAAGCATGTTCAATATGCCGGTCAGGGCTTTTCAAAGTGTTGCACACCCTCTAGCCCCGGCAAACTCAAAGGGCATCAGAGCACATTCTGTAAGAGGAATCTGGCCCCATTAATTTAATGAGTCCAGGGTATTAGTATGCCATAGCAAGCTGAGAAAGCTCTCTTTTTTCATCTTTGGTGGAATTTTAAGGAAAGGTCTACCAACCAGGGAATGCCAAAAGAGAACTGGGAGCAAGGTACACTCATTGAATCTCAGATCGGTTTCTAGTTGTCACTCCTCAGGGCGCAATTTCCAGTCCTTAAATTGTTTTTGAGCAAACTTGAGAAGTTGATTACGGGCAGAGGGTAGCACTTTTATCAGCACCTGAAGAACTACACCTTCAGTTATCATTGCATTCACTAAAAAAAACAGATATGGAACTTATAAAAAAATCCAAACGTCTATGTGTTTGGAATTAACCAGCAAAAACAAATCCGTATCGAAACTTTGGCTGCGGTTAGACCCCACCTACTTACTAGAAAGTTATACTACTCTAGCTTTTACAGTTGTACTATTACTATGTTGTAGACAATATGTCCACGCTGTGTAGCGTAACAACATAACAATATACCACTTTAAATTTTCAGATGAACTTATATTTTATTGTGATGACCAGTACAAATCAATGTATAGAAAGGAAATGGAAGATGAAATGTTTTCTTTTCTTTTTTCCATTTCTTCTTTTTAAAATAGCTTAGCTGTCTGAACAGAAATTTTTTAGGTCCTCCAAAAGTGTTTAAAAAGTTTTGGGTTCAGCTTTTAGTTGGACCACTTCAATGTAGTCCAATCAAAGCCATTCCGTCTGGGGTTTCTGTGTGTCTTTGGCAGCCACTAACATGTTTTCTTTCATGTTTCTTTTTGTCCTGTATTTGCCACCATCCATCTCTCCTCCTTTTGGGACACCTTCCAAACCCCTACTCAAGAAAGGCCACAGTATGATGCTGCCACCATCATGTTTCACAATTTTTATAAATTCCGAGATTAAACCATTGCTAATCTTTTGTTCTGGGTGTTTATTGGGGGTGGGGGTGGGGGGGTGTTAGAGTACAAGGGGCTAAATACAGCCTTGTGGTGCTTTTATTTCCAATATGGAAATTTCTGTCTATGTGGTAGTTGCCTTTACTGTTGTATTATACCAAGATGAAAAACAAACACATTTATGCACACTCACAACATAAAAAATAAACAAAAAAAAAAAAAAACCCAATAACAGCTCAGCATTCACAGCTGGTAATAATGGGCACCTATTAGCACTTGGAGACATATTTGCATAATGTATTTGGAAACAAGCTGTGGACTTTATGGTGCTCTTAGCCTCCTTTTTTCCATTCAGATTTAGTCTTCAGTCATTTCACAGCTAATTAGCTTGGTAAACTGGGATTCTTCCTTATAAATTTGTAACACCTTACTTTAAAAAGAACAAATATTCCAAGTTTATAATAAACTGTCTGTCAAAAGGAAGACATTACTTGGACGGTGGAGTTTGCCTCTGCCAGTCAACCAGGAGCAAGCAACTGCTGGAGCTGATTACAGCCATATTAAGATTGTAACATAGCCTAGGATATGACCACATCAAACGCTCCTCTTCATACAAGTCTGGAGTCCCATCCCTGGGATGCTTAGGCCTCTTGTGACCTCTGCTGGGACCCTGCTGGGTCCTGGGAGCTGTGGGGTGAAGAAGAGTGGGTCAGGATCACTGTGGGGTGCACCTGAACCAGACTTACCTGTGTCTGGGTATCTGCATACCATAACGTGGCCATGTGGCTGCGAGGCAAGAGAGCATGGACTCTGACCTGAACAACAAAGAAGAAGGGAGAGGGCTTGGGTGAGAGGTCAGGAGGAGCAAAAAAGACTTGGAGAAAAACACACATACGACACATTGGCTGAGCATGATTAGAGGGACACGTGTGGTAAAGCACAGGCAAAACCAGATGCCCTCAGATGTTCTGATGAAATCTAAGCTCAATGTAAACATGTCAGTTCAAAAGTGATTGTGCTTCATTTAGGAACCGTTTATCTTCTTCCCAGAGAGAAAAAAAGAATTTTGCCAAACTGCAAAAAAAAAAAAAATCTATTCTGAATTCCAAAATAACTCCTAGCTCAATCGTAATGAGCACTCTCACTGAACAAACACACCTTAAGCCCATTGAGGAAAGGTTGTTCCAGCCAATATTTATAGACATGTGATAAAAGAAAAAAGATGAAAGAACAGATAGTTGACTCTCTCCAGTCCGTCTGTTTTCTCCTCCAAGCCTGAAAGGGAATTATTCGCCCAGTGTGTAGCTAATGAGAGACATATCAAAAAAACAAATTTCTTGTTACTGCAAAGTGAAACTTTTTCTCTGTTTTATTTCAACTAAATAAACCTGAGACATATTTTTTGAAAATAGAGCTAAACGTTGTATTTTTAACTCATTTTGTACATACAGAGAACTGCAGTTCCAAAATACATAAATTAAAACATATGAAAGACTGACGAACAAATCAAATAGGTGTCAGTTCCATTAATGATTCAGTGGAGAATCTAAAAGTAGTGTGGCAGAAGGATGTGAGCGTTGCCCGTTTACATAGATCAGGTTCTGTACAGTTGGAGTCTTTGCACGTATTGTGTCAAGGCTCAAAAGAGTTCGTCAAATGGAGGAGGCTTGAAGCAGGCCTCCATCTCTACCTGCACCCAAGAAGTCTAATTCAACACCCTGCTGTGATACAGGTGGTCAGACCTAACTACAGGTATGTCTCCAAGAGGCCAGACAGACATCAATTTGCCACCATTTGTAGAGGGTGAACACAGCACATCCAATACGTGCATGGGAGTGCGTTCAAAATTGCATTAAGTACAGACGTTTTTCAACCTTTTTGGGTAACACTTCACAATAACACAGAAACATTCAATCCAGTTTATGTTGGATATTTGGTGTACCTGCCAGGTCATGGGCTTGAACAAAAAAATGTCAAATCCTTTGACTTGGATATTGGCAGCCTAATATTATTCTGCCACTCTGTACAGCCCAGGTTCTCTTGTTGTGTAAAAGAGAGGAGGCAAATTTCAGCTTTTTCAGCTTCATGGCTTTACTTACGAGGCAACTGGCTGTGAGTGACCAAGTGTTCTTTCAGCAGTTGTCATGTGGTCTGAATCTCTTTACACATTTCACTGCCAGGCTCTATTCTACCAGGCCTCCCCAAACCGCAATCAGCAGATGTCTTTGTAGATCAGCCCTCCGTCATGTGCAGTGCCCACAATCTTTGCCAAATTCAATTGATAAAATATAGTATTTTATTATTATTGCAGTTTTATTTATTTTACTATGGTTCCCCACAGCTCAGTAGCAATGTCTTTGTGGTGCTAAATATTTCCAGTGGTTGCCAAAAGCAGCTGTCTTAATAGTTTCATTTTGAAGTCAAAGTGACATCTTTAGTCTTCTTAAGTTGGTCATGTCTCCTGTTTTGCTGTTTTTTTTTTTTTAACAGTGTGGCATTAGAGTGTTTTAACGTTGAAATGGATTATTAACCTGGGGGATTGCAACTTCTGATCACAAAGCTAGAATATGATTTTGCATTACTAAAACAAATAAAGCAAAGCAAAACAAAAACAAACATTTTCAATTGTCATAATATCTAAGACATTTTGTTCAAACACTTTTACAAATGAAAACAAAGCCTTACTAAAAATAACATCAAAGAGTACGACAAACCTCAATCATGTAGTTAACGTATTTAAGACAGGCAATTATTAACAGAAAAATCCTCTGAACATTGTGTAATGTAGATTAGATATTTTCTGTTTATTGCTTGCTTATTCAGAAGCTAAAATATAAAAATTAAAAATAATTACTTCAAACATTGTTAATTACTGAATCGCATAGCTATTCTCATTGTGTAGATGTTTAAATTTACACATATATGTTACCAAAATTGATCAAAGGTATACATTTTATCTATTTCTTTACCATACTGTTGCACGGCTTACAATATCACTATCATCAACAGCTGTTGAACATTTTTCTTTAATATTTTTTGGATTATTTTTAAATTTGAAATCGATTTTGTTAAAAAACATACATGACCAAAAACTGCAATGCCCCAAATCATCTTTATAAAAAAAGTTAAATTCATACCTTATTTGACATAAAATCTGACACACGGCAACTCGGCAAATAAATCTTTCAGCAGAAAAGGTTTTTTCCAAAGTGTAGCTTTGCTATTTCTTAAAGAAAATAAAATCTGTGTGGTTGTCCTAATGCCAACATCGTAGTCAATAAATGTCCAAAGTAACTTTTCCTTGGACCGCGGCCACCCATCCATCATGGGCATGTGGCAGCGTTCATCTTCAGAAACCGCAAGCACCACCTGGGCACCATTAGGGCACAGCCATGCCGTCTTGTCTGTCACTTTGAATTTCAATATTGCAGCAGAGGGTGGCAGACTTGTTAAGGGTTGGTTACCCGCGAACTGAGCTGTCAAAATTAGCAATCTTTCTGGTTCGTTTAAAAGGCGAAATGGGTCACGCGCTGAGGCAACAGCTAAGACCCAAGAGGGATGGCATAATATCATCAGCGGCAAATTATTCATTACAGCATGTTATCAAATTAACAAAATATTTTTAGATATTTCTATATTAGCATTTGAAACTAATTATTTTACATAATTGTGTCATAATAAGTGTTGATGCTTCTGTCAATTATCCCTTAAATCTCTAACCTGACCTTTCGAAGTGATTGCGATAATGACAACTCCATATAATTCTTTTTTTTTTTTTATTAATTGCCGATTTTCCTCATAAAATGACACAGAAACGGGGAATTGTGCGCCTGTCCATGTGTGTGGGAGTGTGTGTCTCATAAGTGGTGATGTTAGTTTTGTGCACTTGGCAAGCATTTTTTTTCTTTCGCTCCATTTGGTGACAGATTGGGTTTAAATAACATTATAACTTCACAGTTGTGACTCACAAGCCAAGGCGTTACAAAGTCAGGGTGAGGTTTAGCACTTCAGATGAGGACGAAGGAGGACCAGGTCGCCTCACTTTGTCTTTTAGTTTGTCACTTTTCCTAGAGCCTAATCTGAGACTCGAGGGACTTTTTTCTGCCTCAATCAGTTCACTCTTTTAGAACAAAACCCATTCTTATCACATGCTGTCACTTAAAAGCCAAAGTTTGTAGTGATTAGTTGAACAGATGGATGTACTGACATGGTTTGAAACTTCTTTCAACAGCCTGCTTAAGAGATAGTGTTGCGCTTTTTTCCTTTAAAACACAGAGTGTTACCCAAAGTGGGAATGTTATTTTTATTTATTTTTTTTTTTTTTTACAAAAAAAAGAATCATTTGCAAAAATATAGACGTAAACTTAACAGCATCGGTCCCTCGACATTTTAAAAATGCATACTTAGAAAAGACCCACCTTCGCATAGATTACAGCATGTCGCATTGCAGGGTGCTAGGCATTGCTCAATGCTTCATAGCTACCATGCTAACCGCGGTGCTCTACTTTTTTCGACAAGCCTTAGAATCTGTGAGCGGAGGCCATGGCAGGGTGCATTTCCTTTCTGAGCCCCAGGTAACTGGGCATGCAGGGGGATCTTGTTTGATATTGATGCTCCTGGCTCTAAAAATTCAAGTCTTAATCTTGCAACAACTCTCTGAACCAGTCTCCTCCACCGTCGGCCGCAGCCCTATCGTCAGCCATGTTTGTTTTTCGCTGCTGCTGTACTATCAAAGGCTAACTGCTTTACAGCACCTCCTGGTGCTGCCTGGGAGGAAACTTCTCTATTTGCAGTAAAGAATTTGGCCTACATATTTTGACGGTAATAAATGTTATTTACAATATGTGAATATTCTATGATCATTCTCTTTCATTATTTAAACAAATAAGTTGAAACTGTGCTGATCTTTTTGAGAAGCTGCCATATTTAAGAACATTTAAAACACCAAACTAAAAAAAAAATGTTAATAGATTCGTAATTCTTTGTAATTTTATCAAGACTTTAAAGTTATCTCATATCTTTCTTCATAAACCGTGGTGGATATGAACGATTCAACAAAGTGTGGCCTTCTCTTGCAAAAGTAACTCAGGCTCACTCTGCACTGATGCAGTTGTCCTGTCCTAAGTTGTCTGTCCCCAAAATCTGAGTACTAGTATGAAGTGGGGCACAAAAGAGGGATAAGGGTTGTCAGTTCTGCTACTGCAGAGTGCATCTCAGCAATACATGGGAACTAATACAGACGTGTTGGGGCAGGAGCGGACTGACAATCAATGAGATGTCACAGAAAACAAGCTGCAGGATGTTGGCAGTCAACTTCCTGGTTACATAATGCAGGTCAAATCTTAATTATGAGCCAAACTTGCTTTATTTCTACTTTTCAGTTATCTTATTAACACTTAATAGTCTCAATATTAAGATTTGACCTGCATTAGGTAAAAAACTGTATATTTGATTATTTAAACCTTGCCTAAAGTTGACAATGTTATCATTCCAGAAAACAGAGAAAGTTTTGGATTCCTTCAGCGTTTTCTACAGTTGTTTAAACTCCTACCAGATTTCTTTTTTAGTTGATATTATCTCTGACAGTTACATGCAAACATGTCCTACATCATGTATGTCTCTTGTCTAGATAGTAACAGACACAAAGTACTTATTTTCCAACCAAGAGACATGTATAGCAGTGTCAGGTCAGACAGCTGGAAAGTGGGATTTGTTCATAGCAAGTTTTATAGGAAGTAGATGATCAGATTTATCATGTTACAGAAAGAGCAACAACTTAACCTAAATGTAGTAAAAACAATCCCATTTAAACCATAAAAACAAAAAAGTCACATTGATTCATTCTCCATCCAGAAATTATATTGATAAATATATAAGAATGACTAAAAAGTAACTATATCAGAGAAAAAGCTTCAAGTCCAAAAAGCAGGATTATCACTCATGTGCCTATAAGGGTGCTTTAATTTGACAGTGTGAAATTGGAGATCCTTTGAAGAACATCCGCAGAACCCTTTCCCTTATTTATTCCTCATCAGTGGTGTGACTCTGACATGTGTCTATTGTACACCAGAATTATGGCTTGGCTAAATAAAGGTACATCCAATGAGAAATGTAACCAGAAGTTTTACGTGAAAATGTTTATCTAAACTAAAGAAAATTAGGTCTGTTATGTAAAGGAAATCCTTTTTCTTTTCTTTTTTTTAACCTGTCCTTAAAGTGAGGTTATACTGAGATCATAACATTTTTAATCACTTTAGGTATATATTAGACTTTTGCTGCTGAAAACAAATAGAATATCTTTTACAAGAAAGCAAAATTAAGTAGTATACGAAAATAAAAGTTAACAATCGAAAAAAAAATGCATAAATGAATACGTGTTTATTTCAACGGCATATTTTCGGTACGTAGTGATTTTTAAAATACATTCACTAAAAAACAATTTTGTTTTCTTTTTCTAATTAATATTGTCGATTTTTTTCCTTTTAAATGTATAATAGGTTTGAAAGAAAAAAAATAAGATATGTTTAGATTGATGTTAAAAATGTGAGTGAATTTAAAATGTTTCTAATTTTAAAATAAATGTTACCCTCATTATTGTGAAATGAAAGTAAAATAATAAACAATTTAATATAAATAATTTAATTAAATACGCTTTTATTATGTCTGCCGATTAGCAAACTAAAAAAAAAATCAGTCAGTTTACTTAAAAAAGGCAATAAATTATTTTAAACCAATAATTAAAAAAACATTTTTCATATTAATTTTTACAATACATAAAATAACTTTTTCTTTCATATATTTGATACTGAGATAAAAGACGGCTAAATTTATCGTGAAAATTATTCGTTTAAAAATGTCCTTGAGCGAATCAATGATTTATTTAGAGTACAGCAAAGGGACATTATGTATATGATCTTAAATTTAACAAAGCTAAGCGACTTGTTTAAGAATTATTTAAAAGTTTTTAGCTTATATCAAACAAACAGAATAAGCAAAAAACAATGAAAAAGTAATTCCGTTCTTAACTCTTTTTTGTTAGTTCAGCTGTTTATGCAGAAGCCATCTGTTAAAGTGTCTCTTTGTAATTCTTTTCCATTGTTTTGAACATTCTCAGAACTTTGTGTGCGCATCAAAAGTCACGGAAATCTATCAGAACTCTCTTTCAAGGTTGTATCTAATTGCCGAGATTCCCTTATTTCAAGTCCTTTTTTATTTCTTCAAGGGACATTGTCTGGAATAAAAAGCTCTCATCCTAATCAAATAATATGCAATGATAAATAAGAATCACAGTTTTTGATCAAAGCTTCTGACTTAAATCAAATGTTTTTCTAAGACAACCCAAGTCTCTACGAGTGAAACTTCTCTGAGTTTGGAAAATAAAAGGACGCCATCTGTTTTTTGTATGTTTGTCTGTTGAGAGGACATTGAACTGTCAGCAGTGTCCCTCCTACTCATAAGGACTGTTAGATATCCTGACAACACAAATGTTTTATTCCTTAGCAATCTTTTTAAGTTGTAATTACATCAGTAGGTCAACTCTGGTCAAAGTCTTAAAAATAAATATTTTCTTTTTGATAAAATTAAAGTTCGGATTAGTTGTTTTATTTAGGCAAATCTAATATTGAAAAAAATGTTTCATGAAAAATTGGATTTGAACATTTACGTAAAATGGCATGTTTTTAAAAAGTAAAAATATTAAGTTTTAATTGAAAAAGATAAAATGACATCAAATTGTTGATGCTTTTTTATTCTTTCTCACTTTTCCTCTTTTTTCTCCTACATTCTAAACTACATTGTTACTGTAAAACATCCAAAATGTATTAATTTCAGCTCAAGTTAAAAAACTGATCAGCGGGGAAACTTTGCTGGGGGAAGAAAAAAAAACTTACCAATCTTACCCTTTGAATCTCAAAGAAAACTATCTCTCACATGATTTTCCAAAGTTAGTCCATTGCACTGAAAGAAAGGAAGGATAAAAAAGAAATTCCAAAGGCTTCCTTGTGTCGAACTTGGAAGGCTTTTAACTGAAAAGACTCAAACAGACTCACGTATGAGGCTGTCACATTTGCTCGTCTCAAAACTTAGAATCCATGCTGAAAATATTTATGTAGTCACTCTTTTCGGAAAACTAAAGTCATTTGAAGTATGTGCAGTTATTTTATTTACTCCTTTGTTCTCTACATTGTGCAAATTTGTAAACTACGTCATGCTGGGAAAGCTAAATTACGTGAATACAGAGTTCTGGTAAAGCTTTGACTTGTGAGGAACTGCTGGTAGATCACGTTACTGTACACGTGAAATACTGTAGATGACAATAACACCTAGCTGATGACACAAACTGGACTAAATGAGCCAAATTTGGCATCTTGGCATGCGTCTTCTCAAAAGTGATAAAAAGTTAATCTCTGATGTGATATTTTTCTGTGTTAACATGAGCATCAACTCCATCTTCCTTCCTTTCTGTTAGCTTAGCAACAGCAGCCATTTTGTCTGCTTTTACATTGGCTGAGACGTCTCTCTTAGGTCATGACGCATTTCTTTCAGATTCTTGTCAGGAGATGGTAGGAGCAATTTCATCGGAAATTTTGCAAGGGCAAGAGCTCTTAATTTAAGCTTTTAACCAAGATATCAGGTGGAAAAAGTGGATCGTTTCAGGCATGCGCTGTGCATGTCCTGAGCGTTGATGCTTTCATTTTCCTGCTCAGAAGGTGCCAAATGGTGCTTAGCATTAACCACATGGCTGTCGCACAAAGGCACACATATATAATACGTTCATGTGCATTCACGTCCTGCATGCGCACACACACGTGCCCACTGACATATATAAATGAGATGAGTTTATCCCTTTCTTAGAGGCTGATTCAACCACCCGCTGCGCTCTCTATCATGCTACGTAGACAGCCGACCACAGGATGCACAGACCCAGCTGTCTAGAGGTCACCTTGGCTTGTTTGATTCGCAGGGATGGATTTGGGGCAGTAAAGTGGACCTCCACCATCGACAACAATAGAACATTCAACATTTTTTCAACTTTACTTTAACCAGAATTTCTGGCAAGCTTTAAAGGTAAGTACTATTATTTGTGGAGTAAAAAAATGTCTGAGATATACCTGTTTACTAGCTGCGTTTGCAAAAACTCTTTGAAATTCTGTAATTTGATTTGATAAATCAATTATTTTGGATTTTTCTTCTCAACCTTTTGGAATTACTCACCAGAAAAAAATAGAAAGACAGGTTATTGCACAGAAGCCGATGACTTATCAAAAAAGCTACTTCAAAACATGTGTCTATTCCTCAGATCAACTTCATTATAAACCATAGGCTTCATAGGATCAATAAATACATTTCCACAACTTTAACAGGCTCCATTGGTCATTGCCTTTGTGATTTTTAGGTTCTTTGCCAGATAATTAGCAGGCCAAATCCCCAACTTTAAGCCCAATACTGCTGAGCTTAGGCCTCCTCTCTTGTTGTAGTCTATAGCATATACTACCTGCAAAAACAAATACATACACACAGAGACACTCACCTCTCCTCTCCAGAAAGACTCCATCATAAAAAAAATGCTAGAGTCTCATCATATTCTTGTACAGATTCCACATTTCCTTGTTACCGAGGCAGAGAAGATGAAAAAAAGAGCGGGGACTGAGGCCTGGAGACGGGGCTTTCTGTATTTCAAGTAAGCCGGCCTGACTACCCCTGTAAATATAGGAGAGCAAATCCTTTTCAGGTTGAGAGTATGACTCAGGACTGCCACATAAATCAGTGCAGGCCCAGCCCGGCAAAGGCTGGGAACGCCATGGGAGTGGTAGGCGGCTCTACTGTGAGGTTTTTGGGAAAGGATTATGGATTGAGACGTACAGCTGGGAGGCTAAAGTTACACTTTTCATTACCACTTCGAGGGGGTCTTGGCTGCCTGGAAGCCAGTCAAATTTATGAAGACTGCTTTTTCCCCCCTGGAACGGTTGTAATTCTGCAGGCCCATTCTTAACCTGAGGATAATTGTTTTTGATATCGCAAGAATAATTTGGCGCAAACACATTGGGAAATTCTATTTCTTTCTCTCTTTTTTTGCCAATGAAAGAATGAAAAAAGAAAAAAGAGAAAGGAGAGGGTATTGTGAAAAGTCCTCATTCACCAAAAGACCAGAGTAAAGAGAGAGCAGTATGCCCCCTTCTGGCTCTTTTCTTCTCTCCCTCTTTTCTTCTCCTTTTTTCCTGGCGTCTGGAGATGTGAAGAAACGTCTTTTGATCAGTCCTGACAGAGCCTGGGCCATGTGAAGAGGGTGGCTAGCGGGACTCTGCCAATCCATGCAAGGCAAAAAAATGTTCATAATAAGAGAGCAATAAACTAACGAGTGCTGGGTGTCTGTCTGATCCACATTCTGGGTAAAGTTGTGCCAGCACACCCAGTGCCTTCTGACGTGTAGCCGACTCTCATCAGTTTCTGGCCCATTTGCCAGGTCACTGCATTTCACCTGCTCACTCCCATATGCTCTGACTATTTCTGCAACAGTCTGATATTTAGTGGGCACACCAAAATAGAATAGGCTTATCTCTAGTTCTAATTTTACACACTGGAATAAGATCACGGCTTGGCATTTATGTAATTTGATGAAAACAAACTTTGCAAAGGGAAGCGCAGGGGTGTTTCAAAGTGTTTAACACACATATTCCCTGAGCTTAAGTTTGGTTTGAAGCAATAATTTATTTAGAAATCATTCCTATATCAAGGAACTGTATTTCTCAAGAGTTATTTCATTTTATATAGCTCAAGCAGATACGCACATCTCATTTTCTCAATGAAGACCTAATAAACACATCACCTCCGCTGTAGGAGGAGTGGAGAACAGGACAGCTGCCAGCTCCTGCTCTTTTTGCCAGAAACAGCCAAATCCAGAGTGCTGCGGGGCATCCCAGGCACAAACAGGTGCTCAGTTGGTGGAGTTGAGCCTGGTCTTGAGCTTGTCTCCAGGAAGGTGCTAAGCACTGGATGTGTGAGGGTTAGGCTGGCCAGAGTTTAATGGTTGTTGGTGAATCTGGGACTCAAGCGCTGGTAATTAAGGTGGGGAGAGGCAACTCAGCAGTGCCTCAGAGACCAGTGAGAGGGACGGGCCCACGCCCAGTGGGGAGGAGAGGTCTGCCGCAGGAGGGACCAATCAAGTGTAAAGCTGGGCATAGACCCTGGGCCTTGGTTCAGTGGAAAAAGCCTTGGCCAGTAGTTCAGAGCGCCGCAACTTTCACGGATTAGTAGAGACACTATTCTGAGGGCTGAAAGGGGAGCACAGCACGGAGGCAGCATCAATGCATGTGTGCACGCACATAAACACACAGTCTCCCTCTTTCTTTCTACCCTCGCCCTACTGCACACAAAACCACCAACAGCTGGGAGGAGGGCTATAGCAATTGCCACATTACCATGGCAACGACATATCTCACATTTGGGCCAAAATGAAGACACATTGTGCTGGAACCGGATATTTATTCTTCTATTTAATAGAAGTATTTTAATAGTTTTTCTCCATGCCTGTAAAATGCTTCCCCCTGACTGAGTTAATGAGCTGCAATTGAAGGTGCTTAGTGCATCAGTCTAGCATTTTGTCATTTTGCAAATTACAGGATAACAACATTGCAAATTTAACTTGTGTAGTTTCATTACAAAGAAGCCAGAGAATTTGCTATGAAGAGTTGCATGTTTGTTAATTTCCTCCAATTTCCTTGGTCCCGTGCTCAAATCTCTGTATCACATTTAAAAGAGGGGGTTCTTTTAAGTGAACTCATTGCTAAAATTAAACTATTTTCAATGTCCTGTGCCTTTGGCAGGTCCAGCTTTGAAGCATAATCACTAAACACTTTTTCTCATTTGGTTTTAAATGTAATTTAAAAAAAAAACAGATGAAAGAGCCGATGTTCTAAAAAGAACTGTGGTCATGATTACGTAATGAAAATACTAAATATTTGAAGTTTAGAGAAATCAATTAGTCTTTTGAAGAGTTAGAATGTTGTTGAAGCAACTGCAGACACAATTTGGTTTGTCAAACACCGAAGAGCTTCCTAAAGCCATTTTTGTGTTGCTGAAAGCTTATTCATAAAGTACATTTGGCGGCAGAGGAAGATTTATTTCAGAAACTGATGAAATATGTCTGAATGCTATAAAATAAAATAGAATATCACCAATTGTATGAAAAGCACTGGGTTTGATTGCATTTTTTTCCATACATTATGTTGTGCTTTTCTGCTTTAGGTGTAGATTTTTTTACCACCCTATGTTCTGAAAACAACTCTACAATTTCCATGAATTTGACAGCTTTGGCTGAACTTAAAGGTGTCCAACATTTTCGGAGATGTCAACTATAACGCTGACATCTTTTTTTTCCAACTTGCAACTATTGGAGAGCTGTATTTATGGTAGTGCATGCTCACATTTATAATCTTATCACCAAGCTGCATGTGTATTAAAGTGCTATTATTGTCTTTATTACCTATGAATTCAAACTAATGCATTGACTTTCACAGAATAAAAGCTGCTCTATCCAGCATCTCTCAAGCTTAGCCACACATATGCACTGACAGAGCCGTGGGATTGGATACCTTCCACTAGCACTCAGCTACCTTCCAAGAAGTAGGAGAAAAACAAACAGCGTGAATACAACAGGGATTTTTTTTGTTTGTTTGTTGTGCTTAGTGACAACAAAAGAAACAGGAAAATATGGTAATAATGTAACAGTAACATACTGGAAAAGTAACTAACTAATCACTCACATTGTGAAGTTGTTTGGTTATGGTATCCTTAATGGAAGTATATCAAGAAACTATAGCATTTAACAACAGATATGAATAAATCAGAGAAACAAAAATAGTACTTCTACAGAGTGGAATACAGCATTCACGAGCCACCCCAACCGAAGGCATTCTAAAATTATGTTTTAGTTTTTTTTTTTCTCCCTAATCTCATTTTCCCTTTTATTTGTCAGAATACAACATTCATAGTAAACACATTTCTTAGCATAAACTTGTGTCAAATCATTAATGTTTTTGTGTTGCTCTTAAGCATTTAAGTGTTTATATTATAAATATATTAATTCAAATGAACATTGTTGGAAATATTTCTGGTCTCCAGTAATAAAATAGTGCTTCAGCTCTACCCTACTTTTGACGGTAACCAAAATAAAAAGTTGTTACATATGGGTTTCTGGATGTTCCGTCTCACAACAACACTAGGTGGTTAACTGGGATTCAGAAAACTAATGTTCTCACAACTAACTGAAAGTGCACCTATTATACGTTATTTTAAACATTTAGAATAGCCTTGTGGGCTATACAGAACATACTCAATACAGTTTTTGCTCACAATCATTCTCAAATAATAGATTTCATCCTCTCTGTTTAGCCTCTTTTGAGGACTTTCAGAAGGAGCTGTTTTAGGGCTTTGTCACTTATATGCAAATCAACTGTAGCTAGACGTTATACAAGTAGAAAATAGTTGCAACTAGATGCACAATAGCACACTTGTTTGAGTTTGTGTCAGACCCGGAACATAAACCACCTGAAGTTGAGCCTCCTGAAGAAGAAGCTAGGATTCAGCAGATGGTTTCTAAATGGTAAGTAAGTAGGCTATTCCTCGAGAGAGTTTGAGAGCTACGTTGAGAACCCTGTTTCTGCAGGGTGGATCTGTCCTGTTATATCTTCTCATCTGTCAGTGAGTTTTTAATACATTTTTTTTATTAAGTGGTATGTTCTGTAAGATACTTTTAAGAGACCTTTTGGTCGTTTTAGTTTGGAAGAATCTGAGAAAAAGTTATATAACAGCTGTAGTATCTCTCTAAGATTTTCTATTCAGAATATAATAAAGCCAATTTTAAGTTTTATATGTGGTTTATTTCAATAATATCTATATTTGTAGTTCTATTAAGATATGATATGAAATTAATGAGTTATATTAATTGTTTATTTGTTACACTTTAATTAACTTGGGTTGCTAGATGAGGGACTGGACTGAGTTGGGTTGGGCTTCCTAGATGATAGTTTGAGCTTGGCAGGGGTTACTATGTGAGGGGCTGGACTAGGGTAGGGTCGCTAAGGGATGTAATAATGCAATAGAAGGTCACCTAAAAGAATTGTAAAAACCCATCAGAGGCAATGTTACTTACTAGGCCTCTTTAAAACACCACAATGTTTGCATTCCTTTCTAAAGAAGCTTGTCTATGTCTCGTTAAAAATAACCTTTGTATATCTGCTTTTTTTGTATGTTTGCTTCTATCTCCTTGAACCCTAGTCAACCTTGGTAGAAGGCTGCTCACACTGAGCCTGGTTCTGCTGTAGGTTTAATCCTGTTAATAGGAAGTTTTTCCTTTCCATTTTCACTGCATGCATGCTTGGTGTGAGGGATTGGTGAAGAGTCAACAACAAAATGCAAGTGAGTATCGTTGCTAAATCAGTCAATAACTTCTTTGATAGAATATTTTCACCAGTCTGACTGTATTGTTTCTGTTTCTGTATGCCTTTGGACGATATGTGTTATGAATTAGTGCTATATAAATAAACTGATCTGCCTTTATCAGTTTAATAATCAATTACTATATGTACTTGTCAAAATTTCTTTCCAGGATTTTTTCTAAATAAAATGTACTTTTATCCTAAATACCAGGTCCCAGATAAGTAAATTGCTTATTCAATACTTTTTGCAAATTTCTATCTGACTTTTTTTAACATTAGTTCAGTTTTAATTTAGACAAGTTCCTCAAGGATGTTCCAAGTTATAAGTGCAAAAATTCATCAAGTAGTAACATATTTGTGGGATCACATTAGCAAATGAAATTTTTTGAAGATATTGCTGGCAATTATAGTTTTATCTCTAGTATGAAAAGAAGTGTTTTTTCTAACAAAATCTAAAAATCTGAGATGCAAAAGTTAAAAAGCTATTTAGACTCCTCTTATTAGTCTGACGTTTCAGCTAATTTGGTGGATTAGATATTTATAAATCGACCAGGGAGATTTTCAAACAGCTACAACACCTGGGAAGCAAAATAACTTGTTGTGGATCTGGTTGGTCATTCAAACAGAAAAAAACATCACCAGAAGTGATGGTCTGAAGATATTAAAAATGATTTTGACAACTAATCCACAAGGCAAGGCAAGGTAAGTTTATTTCTATAGCACAATTCCATACAAGGATAATTCAAAGTGGTTTGCATGAATTAATTAATAGAATAGTCGAAAAGTGAAAGCAGAAAATAAAAAAGCAAATTAAAAAAGCAATAAAAGCAAATGAAGATAAAACTGTGAGAAAAGCAGGTAGTAAAACAAACAATATGATTCTACCACAACCTTAG
>JAUZNJ010080000.1:0-24164 GCA_034780135.1 Jordanella pulchra | reverse complement strand
TTCAAGGATACTAAATACAATCATCCAAATGATTTAAAAACTTTACATTTTAGTCAGCAACTGGAAAATAACTAATTATCTTTACTCAGTTACTTGGGTAACTTTAAGACAAAATATATAAGTAGTTTTACTGCACTATACTTTTTACTTTTACTTGAATGATAACCAAAGACTTAATTTACATGACTCTGACTCAAGTCGGTAATTTTATGACTTTAGACTTGAGTTGATGAAACACTCAGATTTGACACTTGGTTTAGACTTTTACACCAGTGACTCAGAACTTGAATAGGGATGAGATACTTTGACCTATAGTTAAAACCCAATGAGGAGGAAAGCAAGCACTACACTAGCTATAGAAAGCTGCAAAGGGAAGATGCTAGAATTGGGTAGAATATTTATGGAGCTTTTCCTTCCCCTTAACTAAAATATGCTACTTTGTTTTGGTCTGCCACATAAAATCCAAATTTGTTGTCGTAAAACAACAAAACATGACAAACGTTTTGCAGGGCACTTTGTCTGCAGCTGAAGGAAGTTTCTCCTGCAACCTAGAGATTCATTTCAAACATCTTAAGTGCAAAAGTTGACCAACTTTTCCAAAACATTTAGATTTAGCCACACATTGCAACACTCTGATGTTTTTGTCTTAGCTCACAAAATGAGCTAATAACCCACCTTTGATTTGCGGTTTTGTTGCTGTTTATTGTTGGCGGTGAGAGGGTGTGCAAATGACAGACGCTCTGATTCCTAGCAGGGCCATTTGGGGGTGTTTGTCTGTTTACTGCATAGCTTGCATCGTTTGGGGCTGTGGCTGCGTGGCTGCGGCGCCTCATGATGACAGCGAGATCCCGCAAAGACCGGCGGTCAGGAGAAGGGGAGGGGGAATATAGGAGCAGGGAGGTCAGGTTTTAAGGAAGATATAGAAGGATAGTGTGGGAAATCTCTATGGATCAGCTCATTAAAGAAGGGAGGAGTGAAAAGTATTGTGCGGTCAGGAACTAATTGACACATCCTAGACGAAGTCATAGATCATTAAAAGCAGATTCAAAATCTGAGAGAAGATGCTGGACTAAAGCAGCCGCACTGAGTGTAGCTGGAATGAGTCAGAACAATGGCTGACTGTGTTTATGTCTGTAGGAGTATAATTTTTCTGCATTGCTGGCCATAACTGCTGGGCAAACCAGTCCCAAACTATTTTCAGCCCTCGTCCTGGAAACCTTGGCTGTAATCAAAAGGAGATCAGGCCGGCTTCTGCATGTTGCATGGAAGAAATGAAGCAAGTCCTTGGGAGAAAAGGGAGAGTTAATGGTGGAGAAGGAGAGGACCTCTTACTGAATCTTTAGGTTTTTCTGTATCCTGTTGTGCATGTAGGAAACCAGGGAGAAAACTGGACTCAAAATGTATCTACTTTTGTCAGACTATTGAACATTTTGTGGATAGAGGAATTCTTTTATTTTTGCATTCACTCTGAACTGTATTTCTAATGCGTCTTAACTTCCTGTTTACAGGTCTTATTGCCCGCCATAAAATGGCAGAGAATGGAGCAAAAGGGAAGCCGCCGTACTCAGTGGAAACACCTTATGGCTTTCAAATAGATCTGGACTTCCTAAAATATGTGGACGACATAGAGAAAGGCAACACCATCAAAAGGGTTCCCATTCAGCGGCGAAACAAGGGAACCCGGGCCAGCACTCTGCCCAGGCACCTCAACTCTTCTGCTCCAGGCTACCAACAAAGTCCGTGGAGGTCTACGGGAGCTCTGGACCCCAGATCCCGACCTTTTGATAACAACAATAACGGGAATTCATCCTGGACCTTTGATCGCAGGCAGCCCAGCTCTCCTACCGGACTTACATCTCTGGCGGAAATGGAGGCCAGGATCAAGGAGTTCGATGAACAGCCTCTTGGAGAGCACATCAGGCCTCATCTCCTGCGAGCCTCCAGTCTGCCGCTAACAGTGTTTCTCAGGCAAGAATCGGAGTCCACGGACGACAGAAGCAGCAACCGGAGTTCGAGGGATCACCTAGGAGGAAGAAACACCTCCTGTGAGGATGTCTTCCTCTCTGACAGCCATCGCCCACAGGACTGCTCTGGACTGCTGAGGCGCCTAACCGAGGCCCTTGAACGCGTTGGGGAGCTGGAGATGGAGGTTAGGGTCATTCCTGATTTAAGAGCTCAGATCTGCATCCTGCAGGAGGAAAGGGAAAGACTCCGCCTGGACTTGGTCCAAAGCGACCCTCCATCTGTTAATGGGACAACGGAACCACATCCCTCATCTTTCCACGGCAGAGAAGATGTCATGAAATCACAGCAGGAAAGCTGCAGACACTACAGCATCACTCAGAACAAAACAAACCCCACACACGACTGGAAGACCAGCACAGACCTGGATGAGCTGCTGACAGTGACCTCCCTGCAGGCTAAGGTAGCAGCACTGGAGCAGAAGCTTCATGACACCGAGCAGGACCTCCAGAGGATGGTGGGGCTGCTGAAGGAGCAGCAGCAGGAGAGCAGGAGGAAAGATGAGAAGATAGAACACATCATCAGGAATCCAGGGGTGTGGGTCCGTGCAGAGAGGGTGCTGGTGGACCAGGAGGGAGACGGTACCGTCCTCAGATCCTTCAAACCCGATTATATCCCAACCTCCTCCTTCATCCCTGCAAGGACTCAAAGGCACCACGACTCGGCCATGTCTACCGGGAGGGGGTTAGATGATGAGGGAGAAGACACATCAGAGATCGTTCATCACATTGAGAGGATCAAGAATCTCTTGGATCAGCAGTGGGAGTGTTTGTGTGGAGAGTCGAGAGAAAAGGCTAAACCCCTGAAACACCCAGACCCAAAGGTCAACTCCCTGCAGCAGGAGATGATGGAGCTTGTTGATGTCCTCATGTTTGGATACAAGCAGCATGAAGGCAGCAATGGAAACAAGATCCAGAACAGAGGTGGTGTTTAACAGATCTTCTATATCTATTAAACATTTGGGCAGAAAACATTTTCTAAATTTTAACTTTGTAAAACCAAAAAGCAAATTTCTCATCACATCTCAGTTCTCTCAAAGCAGAGGAGAATTGCTCAATAAAAGCAGACAGTGCTAACCTAATATGAGAAGCATAATCTGGATGGGATAATAAAATCTACAAGCTGTGTTACAAGGAAAGCAGACAGGAGCCTGCAGAGCAAAACAATCTGATCAGAGACATAAAGTCTGTCTTTAACCGCCATCAAATAACAGAAAGCAAAAGGTCAAGCAGTGCTTCGTTGTCTTACCATAGATTTTATTTAGAATATTAGAACTGGTCTACCTTTAAAAGACAGCGTTTGATTTTAAACTCCAGACAAAATCGAAAAATATTACCTAAACATTTCTGTTCGGTATCAACAACAATTCAAACAATAGAAAGAAAACTAAAAGTAGGTTCTCACCTCCTTCGACCAATCAGAAACACAAAAAGAAACAATAACTGTGAAGAATAAAAGCGATACTCGAATCTGCATTATTTAAAGTATTACAACAGCTCCACTAACACATTCAGGTAAACATGCCTGAAATGCTGTGACATTTTTTATTTTTCTAGACATTATTTATCCAAATATACCTTAACTACTTTGATTGAGGTTAAGTTGTACTGAAAATGTTAATTGAAATGTGTGCAGCAGATTGATTAACTTTTATCAAGAAGATAATTGCTGAATAATCAATCATCAAAATAATCCTTAGTTGCAACCCTACTTTGTAGAATTCACTTTTATGCAGCAAGGTTATAAAAGTTTTTATTCTAGTTTACTTTTGTTTAGTTGGACCTATTTTATTCTCTAATTCAGATCATTTGTTTGAAGAAGTTCTTAGATTGGGTTTCCTAGTTTCTTGTTTGTTACTTTTATTTTATTAATGCTTAGTTTTTATTTAGTTTTAAGGAATTCTAATACTAGTTTTAACCTTTTTCTTTTTGTTTAAATGGTTCTAAAAGGTCAGAGTATTGTTTTAATAAAAGTGCATACAAGCAATAAAAACTCAGCACAAGATCTGCGTTTTAAAAATTACGACCGACTTTAATTTAGTCCTGTGGAAAAAAAAATCTATCAGTTTGAAGGACCAAAAAAAACCTGATAAATATCAAGGTTACACACATACATACACACCCACATTATATGTATATACACATATATACAATTAGTATATTTTGGTTAGTTTATAAACAAAATTTAGTTTCAGTTATAGTTTTTCACTATAAATGTTTTTCATTTTAAATAAAGGCAATGCTTCTTTTATTTTCAATTTTAGTTTTCTCCTTGGTTTTAGTTGACTATAATAACCTTGCACTACAGCAATCCCGTACAAAATGCATGCATGCAGTGACAGTGGAGAGGAAAAACTCCCTTTAACAGGAAGAAAGCTTTATCATAGGCATGTCCAGAGTCAGTCCTCGACGGCAGCTGTCCTACAGCTTTTAGAGGTTGTCCTGCTTCAGCAGAGCTGATTTGCATCGATAGCAGATTAAATAGGCTTTTGCTGAACTGCAATCATTGGATTCAGCTGCGCTCCAGCAGGGAAACCTCTACAACCTGCAGGACAGCGGCCCTCGAGGACTGACTGGACATGTTTGCTTTAGCAGAACCAGGAACAGTGTGAGCGGCCATTTCCTGAAAAAAACTATGTTCTAATGACATCTGAAGAGTATTTTTAGCTTCGAACAGAAAGCTCTTTTTAAAGGTTGGCTCCCATATAAGAGCTCATCATCACAAATAAGGTGAGATAAATCAGAGTAAATGCTAGCTGAGCTGTGCAAACGTACAGTGGACAACTCAAACACACCAACATTTTAAAGTAAAACAAAATATTTGTTTTGAGGCAACGAGTTTGAAGACATTTTTTAAAGTAAAGTTAATATATTTTGAGGCTGCAGGTTTCTTTGAACACCAAACCCATCCTGAAACATGGCATCATCAGAAAACTTTGAGACTAGACGGGGCGCAGGTGGCTGCACCATTCAGATCATCTCTAAACACACAACCAGCACTAAAACTAAATGGCTTATGATCAAATTTATATGGATAAGTTACAACGACCAACTCAAAGTCTAGACTTTTGAACCCTGTGGTAGCAAGGTAACTATTATGATGAAAGATCCAGTCTTTAGATACACAGATACCTGCACCACACCTTGCTGCCATGGGAACAAGAACTGTATGGCAGCTGATGCTGAGTAATCTTCAAGAGTAAAATTCAAAACGGCTTTATGTAATAATGTCAAATGGAAGACCCGTATCTCATGAGTTGTTCTTTTTGCTCCTTATATGTGATCTCATTTTATACATCTGTCTCCCTTTAGCCTCCAAATCCACCCTGGAGATTGATGGAAGCACGCAGAGGTTAAAAAAGCTGCATTCTGTGGATGTTGATGGACGGTTAGTGGATACTTCAACAGCCTTAACAGTTATGATTATTGGCAGAAATAGAGGCCGTTTAGAGGAACATTTCTTTGAACAAGAACAAGGGGAAAAAAAACAGCTTCTTGATTTTGGTCAGGAAGATGAATGCGACTCTTACTGAAGCTGTCAGTAAAACAAGACCCACAATTCTAAAGATGACACGAGGCAAAGCAGACAAAGCCTTAAACACATATTTTATTCATTTTTGGGGGTTTAAGGACTCATATTAAGAAAAAGACGGCGTTTGGCTCAGAATGTCACATATTCAGCCTTAGCAGGCATGACATTCAGTTAGCTTCATCTTTGTGCTTTCAGCCGCTAAAGGCTATCAAGCATTTCACTCAAATCATTTTTAACCTTTTAAAAAGAATAATTCATTTGAGCCGCATGTCACATAAATCTTAGTCCGGCTCCAGTAATTGAATCAGCTCACAGTGAAGTGACTGAATGACTCTTATATGACTTCATGCTCATATAAATCCAGAGTGTAACAAAGATTTTTAAAGCAAATCATCTGAAATTGCTTTTATCAAGTTAAGATAATCAGAAGCAGTTCAAAGGTTTTACTCAAGATAAAATAAGTAATCATTTCATAACTTTTATTTCCCTGTAGAATCCAAATGTCCACAGCAGGAAGCGTGGTTGGCGAGAACAGTGGGGACCTGTGTGGTTTAGGTGATGGAGAGCAGAGGGAAACCAGCGTTTCCCCGCAGCCGATGGGGGCAAATACAGGAGTCCAAGCACAGATGCTAACATGCCCAAAAGGAAATGTTACTCTGGTGGAAACAATATCAGGACGACCAGATGGAGGCGCAGCTTTGCTGGAAGCTGAGAGTCTGGAGAAAAAGCCCAAACCGAAAGCGCTGGGAGAACAGATGGAGGGGGTCTCTGGCTCAGGAAACGAAGGAAGGTGAGAACACATCAGACCAGGAATCAGTGTCTGTTTGGTATTAATCGTATTCTGATTATGGTTAAATGAGGATTAGAGTGTGGGTTTTGATGTCTTCAATGTATGTATCTTTTTTATTTCTTTTTATTTCTCTTTCTCACTCTTTGCTGTTTTTATTTTAATTATGTAAAGCACTTTGAAATGCCTTGATGCTGAAATGTGCTATATAAATAAAATTTGATTGATTGATTGATTGATCAGAGCAACAGTGTTTGCTTTCTATTGTTGTTCTATGGGAGAATATTTAGTAGCAGCAGGCGGATTATCTGTGTAATTTGATGCTCTCTTCTACTTTTTTTTTCTAGGGACACACTGAGCGCAGACTTTATGTCCGCTTGTCATTTTGTTAAGGATCACATGGACATCACAGAAAACCCCAATGAGGACATGGTAAATACTCTGTTATAGGACTTCAGGGAAGGAGAGGACTTAAAGCGCCAACACTAGTAACCTGAGCGTCTCTCATAGATGACAAGCAGGTTTATTCCTAATTATCTAAGATCTATCTATCAATGGGTTGATCCATTTTGAATTGACCTGTTTAAAGGGTGATTCAAGTGGTTAATATGGTCAAACTGATTTGAAACGTTGAAGGTGATTGTTAGCTCTGATCCAGGTCAGTGGTGATTTAATCCAGGACTTCTGGGTTCCAATCAGACCCTGAATTATTCTCTTATAGGGATATTTTTCTGATTTGCTTTATTTAAAGATTTGGTTCAGTCCTGGTGTTAGATGATACAGAAACAGAAAAATTCTACAATTTGAGAAAAATAAACAAAGAGCACTTTCAAATGTATTTAGATTCATTATTTGCATAAGAGACATCAGAAGGTCTCTTTATGTCTGTATTTGGTAGCGAAGCTGCTCCAAGGGGGACTGGGGGTGTAAACAAACTTTAGAAAATAACATTACCTAAAAAAAAGAGACATCGATGTTAAACTTTAGCTTTATTAAGGTATAAGCAATGTTGCTGAAGTGGTTTAAAGTGCTTTTTTTTTTTTTGCAAATGTTTAACGAGTTTTTTTGTTGGATGTGGTTATTAATCAAACATTACACCAAGTAAGTTAATGACGGATTATGAAAAGTTGCTGCAAACAGCTCTTTAAAATAACAATTCACTGTTTAGTGACACAAAGTCAATAAAAATGACTCTTAGAGCACAATTAGCTTCACCGTAACGACGTCATTTGTCAGTGACAGTTTATAACGACTGCTGAGGTTTTTAGGTCAATGATGCTCCAGAAGGAAAACACTACAAGTTTATTTGAAACACTGTATTCTAGCCTTTTAGCCTCCTTATTATTCCTGTTCTCATCTGATCTTTCTCGCTGTAATCTTCAGACATTACCTCCTTTTGTATAAAACATGTGACAAATGTTGGCTTTATTTTCTCCTTTTTAACACTGATGCATTGTCAGACAGCCAATAATGACAACAGGTTTTCACAACAGCCTCCATCCATCAGTTCAATCTTTACTGAGTCTGGAACAGTAGTTCCCAAACATTTTTAGCAACGCATCCCCTTATGTGTCCCCCCCCCAAAAATACTTTTGAACAAAACAAACCTTTTTTTTTTTTAAATATCCGTATTATATTAAAGGTTTCACGTTTAATCATGATCAAATAACCAGAAAAAGCATCATAACCACAGTAGAGAAACTTTACTGAAACTTTACTAAAGAAATATTGCAGTTGAAATAACACAACCCCGACACCACAGCACAAATAGATTAGAAGTGAATCTGATTTAAATTGCAATACAGAGAAAGAAAGAGATGCGCAGATAAGTCAAACCTACACAGAAAACCTTAAAAGTCTCTAAAGGTTGATTCATGGACTAAACTCTGATAATCTACCTGTAGGTGTTCTCGCTTTGTTTATGACATGTGCCTGCTTCCTGAATCTAAACCAGAAGCAAAAAGGAAAAGCAGTGGATATATTTAGAAAACAAATCTCATTAACTCTTATTTTAAGGCCAGAGGCTGTAAAGTTTTATTAACCTGTGGTTTTTACAAGTGATGTTTGCAATTATTTGTGTTAAAAGCTACCGCTAGTAGTAGTAGCTTTTACTGAGTTAAGCTGAGTTGTTGTCATGTGGTCAAGTTGTTCAGCAGGATGAATTCTCAAAGGAGATTTGTAGTTTCTTTGTGGTAATAGATTCTAGTGAAAGTGTGATGAGAATCAAGACTCTCCTGTTTTATTTTTGGTGTGTTTTTAAATAAAACATAATGGAGATAGCTGTCATGACTTTTTTTTCTGGCATTTTATGCTAAAATTCTTTACAGGTCTGTAGAATTGGTAGCAGAGTACTTCTATACGTCAATACATCAGGTGGTTACAAGTTTCTGTAAAATGACTCTGAAAATTGTACAGAATTAACTGATATTAGAGCATTTTATTTGTACTTTTTAATTACTAAGTATTTCCAAAAGTCATCACTTCAGTACTTTAACTTGAGTAGATTTTTGACTGAGCAACTTTAACTTGCAGTTGTGTAAGATTTGACCATCAGTATCAATACTTTTACTGAAGTACTACTGTTAAATACTTCGACCACCACTGTAGGTTTTACAGAATTCAATCTACATTAGGAGTTGTTCAGACATTAGCTCTGGGCTCTTACTGTGGTTAAAATGAATGAGGAAAGGGTTTCAGTAGTTTCTGATCAGCAGGGACACACCCTGCAGGAACAGGACACATCACACACATATTGATAGTAGAGACAGTCATCACTGGGAGCTGTAGACACCAAGGTTCATCCACAGGAACACATTGTACCAGGATAACCCACAGCCTCCCCAAGCATGTCGCATCGATGATGTGCACAGTGTCAGTAAATTCTCCGTTCATTTCCCAATAACTGTTTCCAACAGCTGAGCAACCTGCAGATTCAGAAAACCTGCAAACAAGGGCTCCTTATAAAAAGGTGACGTTCCCTGTGGTCAGAACCACAGTCAGCATTTTGCAAAAAACACACCTGAAATGTAGCATTTATAGGGCTCAGGAGAGTTGTTCAGGCAGGTTAGAGCTTTAAGGGGACTGAATATTATTTATTTCATCGTAAGTTAAAATCAATAACACAAAGCAAAAATAACAAAATATACATATTTTAATATTGACAATTTTCAAATCAGATAAACTCTAGATCAGGGGTCACCAACGTGGTGCTCAGGGGGACCAGGGTGTCGTCAACGACCACATATCCACTTCTGGAAATAGCACCAGTCACCACCGAGCTCCGTCTAAAACTTCATTTTATATTTTTGCTCTTTTTCAATCATAATTGCATTTATAGAGATTTAAATATCAAAATATCTGAAAGAAACAGTAAAAATATGTTTATTCTACTTGTAGTTTAGGTAACTGCTGACTCTTTTATTTTATTGGCCAACACCTATAAAGTAGCTCTAGTTGGTCACCCCTGGTCTAAACAGTCCTAAGAGGTTATTCTAAAATTAGTCTTAGTTCACCTTTAATGCCCATATGGTGTCCAGTTCATTTGTTGATATTTTCCTGGTATGTTTTTATCTAGAGGAAAGCTCTGGTCACAATGTTCCAGCACTGGTTTGGAGCTGCAGCGGAGGAGGCCTCCGAGGCCTGCAGGGTAGCTGCATACCTGAAAGCAATAAAGAAGGAAGCACCGTCTCTGCTGGCTTTCCTCGTCAATCTGGCAGACGACAATGGCAACACGGTGCTGCATTACAGCGTGTCCCACTGCAACTACAGCATTGTGAGTCTGCTGCTGGAAACAGGTAATGGGGTTGTTTGCAGGTTTTGCATTGAGAAAAGCTTCCACTGTTTCCTACTGGTTGAAAACATCTTGTTCTGTAAAAGGTGTGAGCGACGCAAACGTTCAGAACAAAGCTGGATACACAGCGGTGATGCTGGCCTCACTCACCGCTCCCAATGGACCGGCTGGGATGGAGGTTGTCCGAAAGTTAATGGAGTTGGGGAATGTTAACATTCGCTCCAGTCAGGTAACACGGTGCATTCAGTGAGAAAACATCACAAGCCTGATAATTGTCTTTCATGTTGAGTCTTCAATATTTTTCAGAAGTTTCATACCAAGTTTATAAAGTGTTCCTTTCAACAGACGGGTCAGACAGCTCTGCACTTGGCAGTGAGACACGGTCGAATTGTCATGGTCCGCCTGCTGCTGAGCTGCGGAGCCGACGCCAACATCCGGGACAACCAGGGGATGACATCCCTCATGTTTGCATCAGAACGAGGCCACACACACATAGCCAGACTGTTGCTGGAAAGAAGCCAATGCGACCTGAGTCTGACTGACAGGGTAAGACTGCAGCCAACTACTAAATGAATCAAAAATCCATCGTGCTACACACATCCCAAACAACAGATTTGTTTTTAGGCGCAATTTAGAGCAATATTAATATATTTAGCTAAGCAAAATACAACAGAGGATGTATAACATAAATTTTTAGGTAAAGCACCACATCACATTCATTATGGTTTTATGTTTTGTTTTCGACATCCTCAGAACAATTGAACAGAATGAAACTCACCTTATTCCTTCTCTAACTGTAAAGATGGATAAGAGCTTGTTTTTATTTTAGCATTAAGTTCAAGTAAAGTACAGGAAAATATTTGTTTAGTTTCACACCAGGGCATGGGCTGCTATGAGAATGTTTCAGTATTTGGACTTTATCTATTGTGAAGTTTAACTCAGTCATTGCATTCACATAAAACATACACTGATATATAGCATGATTGGATTCAAAAGAAAAACAATCATTTCTGCAAATACTAAACATGAACTATTGAAGAATCTTGAAAGAAAATTTCTAAACCGTCTTTTTATTTGCATGCATTGATTTAAGAAACAACACAAATGTGCTTCTGGATTAAAAAAAACAATTCTTAATAAATGTCTACAAAAACTATTTGTCTTTATTTTGAAAGAACCACTGTTATATTTTGTTTAGGTTTACAAAACAGAAAATCTTTTTTCAATTAGAAGATGGATACATTATTTTCTGCAGGATCTTGATATTTCTGGACAATGTTGTAGCAAAGGATGTTTCTCACCTAATGAGCAGAGAAATTGATCTAAAAAATGATGAAAGTGGTCCAGCGTTCTGCTTTGATCTCATTAAGGTCGTTACTTCGATGTAAAGCCGATATTATCCACCTCTGCAATGACCGCCATCAATGTTCTATAAATTTGAATTTTAACATGAGAGTATTTGTGCAATTCAAGTTAGGGTTGGTAATCGTGTTTACAAACCGTTCCTCTCATAATTGAAAAAATTGTCCTTCTATCCTAAGAGTTTACTGTTTCATAGGTGTTTTTTTTTTCTTCCTTTTTTAGGCAAAACGGATTGAAAAATTGAAAGTGTGTTGAGATCTTATAAAAACTGATGAACAAAAATCAGTGTCTGTCTAAATCAAACTGAGCACATCAGGCGTTATAAAGATCCCCCACCGGCCAGAACACTACAATCTGTCCACCCCTGCTAAAAAACTTTAACCGATATCGTTACTTGTGCAAAATTTAGAGCAGTTATATCGATTAAAATAGACTAGAGAAAAAACATACTTAAAAGTTTCAGTATTTAATAAAACATCATCTGCTTCTGAAGATATTAAGAACATGAGCAGAAGGTCCAAAGAGCCACTTGTGGCTCCAGAGCTACAGGCTGCAGACCCCTGGTGTAAACTAATTTAAAGAGTGGGCCGAGAGAGGTGCCCTGAGGTGTACCGAAGTGGATCTCACTCGTGTTACACAAGGAGCCAATGAAAAAGACTTGCTGACTTCTGTAAAACAGTCTTTGCCAAACAAAGACCATAACAGTTTGATTTGGCAATGAGAAGATGGTGGTTTATCAGATCGTTGCTGCACTGAGGACCAGAAACAGGACAACACATTTCCTTATACCAATCGTCAAACATGTCAATACAAGTTGTTGCAATGGAGTAATTCGATTCGTAGTCAAATGTAGTTAGGAGGCTAATTTCAACAATGTTCTTTTGCATCTGCTGACACACTACTGTTCCCATTATTCTGCCTAAAACAGGTGTCGATAGGCCTACAGATCTTTTTTATTCTTACAAATCGGAATTCTTTTAAACACTTTCCATTGTGAAGGAAAAGCTTTAACCAAAACACATCTATTGAAAATGTGTTCATGCTCTTAAAAAGGTCTAATATAAGGTTTCTGCTGTAAAACTGGTAGATCTGTTTAAATGCTCAGTAATGCTACTAACCAGCTCCAGAAAATATTCCTCGACTCTTTTAAATGCTAACATAGCTTTTTGTTTCTACCCTCTTCTCTCAGCGGGGCCGAACGGCACTCTCTATTGCAACGCAGGGTTCCCACGCTGACACGGCGGCTCTCCTGCAGGCCCATGCTAAGGCTCGATCTAACTGAGCGAGAAAAACTTTACATCGGTCAGTGAGTCACACACGCTTTGTTCAGGGACTTGAAAAGAGACTAAAACGTTTCTTTCATGACAGTATTTGTATTTTCTGAACCTCTGCATGAGCGATAGCTTCAGCCTTAGTCGGGGAAGTCCCAAAATAAACGAGACCGCATGTAATCAGTCATTTACCGCTTGGAATAACGGTGGCTGTTGATTCACTATACTGCATTTCTTGTGTTTTCATCTGCAGTGGTTGTTTTTCTCAGATCTCTGCACATCCGTGTAGCAGCTTAGCTCTGCAAACTATGCAATGGAAAAAAATAATATATTTATTTTTAAAGGTTTTATTTTATATGAATATGAGTTATCAGAAATTATCATCATGTTATGAGTCTCTTTTAAAGGAAGTTTTGCAGAATTTTAGCAAAATAACTTTAGCAAACGTGTACCCCAGCCTGCATGCAAACCACTCATAAACATAAACATCATGTCCTTCCCGTTGCTATAAGCTGCACATTGTATATCTGTCAATAAATATGATGAATCATTTATAGAGCCATGTGGCTGATGTGAGTTTTCTTTGACTCGGTTGTATGTTGCATGGAAAAACATGGCCAGCAGGTGGCAGACTGCGTCCACTTCAACCAGACTCATCCTAGTACAATAACACACAATAGAAGCCAGCAACACACAGAGAGATCTTCTTTAAAATGATGAGATCCAAGGGATTACCCATGATCCCTTTGGGGTGTGAAAGATTTGCTCTGCTTCCAGCATGGAAGAGGGAAGAATGAGATTCACCTACAGGTCAGATACTCAGCAGATGAAGGGCGGATCCAGTCAGTGGTGAAAGCAGGTACACTGGGTTGGTTTACATATTCCATATGTGGGGAAACAGAGGACTGTTAGGCCTCATGTAGGGACTGAGTGCAGGAAGATTGAAAAGACGTAAGATTTCTGTCTGACTGAGGAAAGCCATCTCATTTCCCTCGAGGATTTCTTACAGCCGCGCTGGATGCCCTGCTGCAATGACCCTGTGCAAATATATATCCTAAGAAGAAGAGCCAGAGAGAGGGAAGCTTTTCTATTACTCAAGCATCAGAGATAAAGAAGCAAAATAATAATAAAGGCAACACCTTATCGGGGTTCTATTAAATGAAAAAGAGATTTCAGCCAGCCTGCATGGGTATGATCCACACATACATGGAGGTAAACTCCCCATCCCCCATCCAAACAGGCTCTAATGTCACAATGAATAAAGGGGTTCATCTCAGCCTTTGTGCAACAGTGAGCATGTGTGACACCTCTTTCATCTGCTGCAGGCACCAGTGGACCAACAGGAAAAAAACAACACATTTCTTTACACAGCTCCCACAGTGGGTTTGAAACAAGAAACAGCTGAGTAAAGGCAATCGGCCTGCTTTCCTTTTAATAAAGATAATGGACTGGATTGTCTACTGCAGGGTTTCCGTCTGCTGGTGCTCAAACGACAGTTTACAATGAAAGGTTTACAGCCATGGGTTTTGTAAAACTAATCAACTGTAGTGGTAAACAGAGATACCATGTTGAATAGATGCTTTCTGAAAGTATAACAGTTTAAGGTTCCTACAGATTTACTGCAATGGAAAAAAAACAAAACAAAGCACAAACAAGCACAATGAAAATATACTATACCTTTATCAGCAGGTGTCTTCTTTTATATCATCCTCCACACACTGAGAGGCTATATTCTCTGTAGGTGTGAAGACTGGTGGGCGGTGGTTCAGAGGTAGGTTACAAACTTAAGGTTCATGTTCTAGTTTGGACCTTTGCTGCTCGTCTTCACACACTCCTTACACACTAATTTTATGTTGGTATACTGTTAAATAAAGGCAAATAGTGCCAATAAATAAAGAAACAATGAAAAGCTCTTTTGGAAATTAGTCAGATTAAGCTTCAGTTATAAAATGGAAACTTATGGAGACATTTTGTAAGTTTTTACTGAAAAATATCTTTAAAACACGTTTTTATTTGACTCTTTACAACTGAAACATAATTTGATGAGACTGACACCCCAATGGTTCAGCCCCGATGTATCTATAAGCCTGCAGCCAATTTTCATGAATTTATTTCAGGTCGGAAGATATTAAATGGGTCTAACCTAGCAAACAATCAAAGCATTATAGTCAAGATGGATTTTGTGGATACTTGGAAACGACCAGAATCCAGCTCAACTCAGACACCAATGGCAACTCGGCATACAGTGAAAAAAGGAAGAAGAAAAAAACAAATTTGCCAAGTAAAAGCTCGAGATATGAGAACCAGCAGAAGGATGCTGCAGTTCTCTTTTCAGCCACACGTGGCAGTATCATTAGAAACCTCTAAAGTCCTTAAGCACATGATCCATCTACAACATAGCCAACATGTGATGATGACTCCTCTGCCTCGAATGCTGAGTTGATGTAGGGATTTTATACTCGTCCAGTCAGAAGGAAGACCCAACAAAGAAGCTCCGTAAGGCAGGGGGCTCCAAACATTTTAGCCTGTGACCCTAAAAATAACAAGGCAACACCCTAAAATGTCATTAAACATGTAATTACTTCTTTATCTACTTATTCATGCAAAGGGAGACTTTTTTTTTTTTTTTTTTTACATAGCATATAATTATTTAAATTTTTAAAGTATTTTGATTTCACATTTTAAAATTTTGTTGTATAGTTACTGTTTAAATCATGTAATAAACTAAATAAAGGTTACATTTATTTAGTTCATAGGATACCTCCATTTCTATAGTCCATCATATATATATATAGTATTCTTACTCTCAGTAGACCTCAGGAATCACATCATGATTGTTAAAACCACTCTGAGGGTCCTGACCCCCACCATGGAAACCCCTGCTATAGAATAGAACATATTTGCACATTTAGTTTCTTCCACTGAGATCTTCAGAGAGGGTCTTATTTCTTTATTGGCATGTAAATTTTACTCCACAGACTGGGTGGATTACAGTTTTAGGTAATAATGTGGTTCCTAAATCTATAGAAACACCAGGATGTTTGCCAATCTTAAGTATACTCGTCAATAATATGAAAATAATTTATAATTTCAACCAAACCACTCAATAAATGTCACCCACTGTGTAATTTCACTTTTTTTTTTTTTTTAACACAAAGCAAGTGTCAATTCTTTTATATATTTACATTCATCAGCAGGATTTCTGTACCTCATTAGGATTCAAGGAAGGAACGAACACTAAAAAGGAAACAACAGAGACAGCAGACTTCTTTTGCTCAGATTTTATAAAACGATAAAGAGAAATTTCAAAACTAGTCAATTATGAGAAATTAAAACATGAAACCAGTTTTCATTGATACAGTTCATTGTTAGATGTGCAGCAGCTGGTTGATTGATTTTCTTTTTATATAAAAAAAAAAAGACAAAACACAAGATTAATGTAAGTGTAAAAAAAAAAGGCACACTAACCAATCCTTTAAATGACGTTGAGGTTTGAAAATCTAGAGCTGTTTTCTTGTTGGGTGGAGGTTATATAGGAGCATCTGAAACTTATATAAAAGAAAAAAAAAACAACAACAAAGTTTTCACACAAAAAAGATGCTAAAAGATGCACATCAAGAAACACAAACTAAACAAACCACTTTGGTGGATAACTCTGATCTGAAACAATCAGGGGAAAACAGTGCTTTCTTCATACAAATAAATTAATATAGGTGTCAACACTTTATCTAAAATCTTATTTACAGCTCTTCTTTTACAGAATTATACATTATCAAAAAACGCTATGAAAACATATTTACAAACCCGATGAATCAAAAAGCACCCTCCAAGCTTTTCTGCCGTCACACGCTCGCTTTCACACACAAAGGTCGACACACGCAAACAAACAAACACCTTCTTCTTCTTCTTCTTCCATGACAAACAGTACAGAAGGCATTCTAAGAGGATTGTGCAACAAATAGCATCCAAAAAACTGTTTCAAATATGGCTGTGCGATGAACATATTGGCACACATGCATCTTAACAAGCACACACTGGGAATTTAGGCTCCGTCAGTGATGAGGCTGAACCAGCGGGAAACACGTTTCCAACTGCTCTGCATCAGGAGTCGGGCATTTTTTTTTATATATTGTTTAAAATCGCATGACAGGTCTGACACCAGCTGGGCCTTCCTGCACGGCGCTATGCCCCACTGTCCGCTCAAATAACGACAGGCTGAGGATTCACCTGTGCAGCATGCGTGTGAGTGAGTGTGCCTCGTGTGGAATGTCGGCTGTCGTCAGCCGGTGAACAGTTATGCTTGCTGCTTGTGTTTTGCAGAGGGGCCACCGCACCTAGTCCGCTGTCCACTGGAGAACATCGGGGATCGGACTGGAGGGCGGAGCCGTGTGTGCAAGTGTCACAGTCACAAAGCAGGTCGTCAAATCAACACTCAAAGATTTCCACCAATCAGGGCAGAGATCTGCAACCTATTGCTCTTCTCAGACCATAAAACATCTAAACAAGCCACACGCACAAAGAAAAAGACAGAAAGCACTTTAACGTCTCACTTTTTTTACTACGTCTCTTTAAATCTGTAGCTCTTTACCAAATTAACTAAATAACCAAAACCAACAGTGTTTAACTACGTTGTGACCTCACCCCAGTTAATCCACAAACATGTTTACAACACAAGACTTCTGCAGTAACACCATTTGGGATTGGGAACACCAATCTGCACAGATTGTCTCACCAACACTTGGCCGCCCCAGTTTAGGAGCTGCTCTTTCTTTAGCAGCTGTCCCAGAGCTCCACTGCCAACCAGGAATAACATAAAGAGTCAAATTAACGAGTGAAGGACGAAATTGAAGCTCAACCGAACCCCTTTGTGAAACTAAACACACGCATCTCTTCGTCGTTCAATAAAAAACAGAGCTGGACTTAACTTTTCCAGCTTGAGGAGCACATTAGCACACGCCAATTGTTTTGTAATTTATTCCCAGCTTCTACTCACAATCATGACTTTCATTTCTAAAATGTTGATCTAATAAGAATTGCAGGTTTTATATGAAATGTGACAAACGGAATGGCTTTGTGGCTGAATGAAGCACTGATAGGTTGTTCATCCCTTCGGTAAACTTGGTCCAAGTTCAGGTGGACTTCACCGTCTGCGTGTGCATGTGCCTGAACGTCCATCCGCACCAGCAGTTGCTGTTTTCCTTCACTTTGCGGTGGAGAGCATAGGCTGCTCCGTGTACCAGTGAGTTCCTGCATCCGGCATGCTACCCCCCAGAGGCAGGGCGATGAACTGCGGGCATGTGCCTCCCCCGGCTCCGACGACCCCCATGCTGACCCCCTGAGGATACGCGTGGTGGTGCACGTGGTGTCCCATGCCGTCTGTCCTTCCGATGTGGATCTCGTCCTCCTCGCCTTCGCCGGTGGTTTTGCGATAGACCGGGTTGTCGAAGTTCATGCTCTTGGTGGAGTTGCGCCTCCAGTTCCTCCACACCAGGTAGACGCCGGCGCAGACCAGGCCGAACACCACTGTGGCAACGATAGGAACTGCATGCGTTTAACACACAGTAGCAGGGACATGGGAAGGGGGAGCGTTAACAAGGCATAAGGAGTCCATGGTGTGAAATGACAGGCAGAGAGAGGAGAAGAAGAGGCATGAGAGGGACAGAGAGGGGAAGAGGCTGTGTGTGTGTGTGGTGAGGTATGGGTTTAAAATGAGTCCCAATGAAACCACACCAGACACTAAATTACCATCATTAAGGTCTAACTTTAGACTAAAATTGTTCTAAGGATCCTATGAGGCGCAATCTAAGCCTTCACATACCTGTGACTGCAAACCATCACATGAAATTTGCTCTAAGATAATAAATTTAACACCAAATCATTAAAATCACACCAATTAAACACTGTCATGCTTGAATAACGCCCTTTTTTCAAATGACCTTTTCCTGTGATATGCCAAATCAGATCAGTCATCTGCAACAAAAAAAATAAAATAAATCTGATTGTTCCAGTTCATTTAATGGAGAATCGGATTTAGTTTAAAGTCTGCAAAGACTTCAGTGGATTTAAGTTGAATAATAAGTTGTGGATGAATGCTTTGTTCCTTTTTAAGGCAAACCCAATGTGACGTAACCAAAGAATTGAATTGGCTTGCAGCAACACTAACATTCTGCCTTTCTTGGTTAAAATTAAGAAAGCTTCATTCATATTTATGTGTTTATATTGGGTAGATATAGCCACTCTGACAGGACTGTGATGTGAATACTTAGGTTGTTACTAGAGTCTTTTTGTTGAAGCAATGTGGTGGACTTAAACACTTGACTGATTTGAAAAGACTTCCTCCACCAGAGATTAAATTTAGAACAGAAAAACATAGAAATCATAAATGACATCCTCAGCTAATCATTTTAACAGGTAGAAAAGAAAAGCAGGTTAACAAGGCTAGATATATTTCTTAGCTAAGGCTAAAATCGGCCCTTTAAGCTAAAAAAAAAAGTCCGGTTTTCATTGTGTTGTTCAATGTTAAATGAGAAGAACAACTGGTGTTTCTCAAATAGAGAAAACATCGACAGCTGTCCAGCGGCTGAACCACACTATCAATCCAGAGGTTCACCTCCTGTTGAGATGTCAGGGTTTAAAACCTTTCAAAACTCTAAATCTGTTGAGGTCCTAAAGAACAAAATCTCTCTCCACCTTCAGCTTCCTAGCAGACACCTCATCTGGTCATAACACATTTATCCCTGAAGGTTTTGGGAGATTGAAGCCGGACCAAGACGTTTTCTCTTGAACAACAAAAAAAAAAAAAGTTTGTTTTGCCATCCAACACCTTATCCTGGACAATGGATGATGTGTGAAACATACAGGACTGTTGTCATATGTGGAACGGCACCGGTGCTTTGTTACCATCTTGTCACGGTAAACATACATATGATGTTGGGGGGGATTTTATGGTACAGTTTAGACGATTAAGATCATTGTAACTTGTCATCAAGCTTTTATTTTTAAAGAATGTAAATATAAAAAAAATATATCTAAACTCCTACTATGACTGATTAACTTTACCTCCAGTTTATCGCCGATTAATTTACTGTAATGGATTCAAGGTTTGTACTTGAAAAAAACTGAATGCTGAAAATAATTAAAAAAGTGTAACATTAAAGAATCAGTGTCCGTGCAGTTACCTGGAGAACTTCTTTTTGTTTGTTTTAATTACTTTATTTTCTAGTTTGCTTAAACTGAAGAGGATAAATGTCACAATAAAGTCCTGGCATGAAATTTTAACAGGGGTGTGCAAACTTTTAAGATTCACTTTTTTTTTTTAAATCTATGATCAGTAGGAGAGGCTCCATTTCTTTTCAGTCGAAGGGTTTTGTCAGGGGTAATGTTGTTTTTCTCCTCAGCTAAATCAAGGCTACTTTTAGTCACCAAGTAAATATAAATGCATCTTTGGCGTAAACATTCTATTTAAAAACAAAAACAATGAAACAAAAAATATTCTCCCAGCTAACAATGGAGAGATTCTGTCTTTCGAAAAATCTTCCGATATTTTGCCTGAGTTGATATATTTCTGAGGATGGTACATTGAAGGAGCCACATGTGTTTAGCTCATGAGCTAATCATGGCTAACTAAAACTTTTAATGAGCTCAAACAGCTTTTTAAAATATTGTTCTACAAATATTTGCTGTTTGTTCTTATTTTAAATATATATATATATATATATATATATTTTCTCTTGTTCTATAAAAAAAACAACCCAGTAGGTTAATAACAGGTGAATCATGCAGCTTAGTACGAACATAAGACGCATAAAGACAATGAACAGAGAGAAAGAAACTCTTCCAGTCCACAGCTATGGATGTGTGAGGTGGAGGTCTGCAAACAGGGGTCCTAGACTGCAGGAACACAGTCCATACTGCATGCAGAGCCTTGCAAAGGACTACATACCCCTAGATATTTCTATTTCTAATTCTATTGATGTAATAGACCAACACAAAGTAGCTCAAAAGCAGTGCTCTGGTGCGATAACACCAAATGTAAACATTTTATCTTACGGAGAACAATATGTGTAGACAGCTGATACTGATGGAACATGGTGGTGGAAGAATCATGCTGTGGGTCTTGCAGGAGCAGAAAGCTGGTCAGAATTGAGGGAAACGGGGATGAAGCTAAAGATAGAGCACCAGAGTCTGGAAAATACAGTGCAGTGGGGCAAGGCTTCCCAATTCAGCAGGGCAACCCTAAAAATACCCATAAATATAATGAAAATAAAGCACATTCATACGTTAAACTGGCCTAGTTAAAGCTCAGACCTCCTCCATCCAATAAGACTGATTATGATCAATCAGGGAAGGAAAAAAAGACCTTTATCTTTGATAACAGAGAAAGATGGTTCCTTAAATGTTGGTTTAGAGTGACTGAATACTGATAATATATTTAAAACCCACATCTACAACCGCATGCAGGGCCGCATGCAGCTTACCGATAGGGATGACCACTCCAAGAACGGCCACTGTCAGGTTCTCACCGAGGACAAAATTCTCACCAGCTGGGAAGAGAGAAGACATGAGAAATTAGTGGTGTGAGAGAATTATGAGGAGGAACAAAAAGTGAGACCGAAGGTGAGATACAGAATGTGCGAGAAGCAGAGTGAGAGATAAGAGGAGCGGCGAGGAAGGGGCGAGTCAGTGAGAGAGAGGTGATAAAGCAGGGAGGCGAGAAGTGGCGTTAATGGCCGTGATGTTTTACAAAGAGAGACGGCGACAGAGTGAGGAAGGAAAGTATAAAAATCTAAAGGATATTTGCTGGAGTGTGACTTTAAGACACCCCTGACCTTCTGCACTTTATATATGCAGACTCCACTTAACTACATTAGAGCACATTTAAATTCACCATACCTGCTAACGACAGGCGTTCATGCAGCAAACACAAATTTTCTTCCAGACATGTAGCCCCCACCGACCCACATAAAGTACGATTTTATGAGGAGAATAGCATAATTTTCAAGGTGGCAATTATTCTTGTGGACGGCTGCTGAGGCTTGTAGTTGCCCACTTTAATGACATCATTACAGCTAAGAGGAGACTGTCTGTTAAGTTATGATGGGTAGTAGATGAACAGAGAGGTCCCATGTAAAGTCCTCGTGTCGAAAGCAATCCTAAAACTTCAAAGATTCTACTGTTTGCTTTCATCCAACTTACAGTGTTGGGAGACGCTGCTGTCCACTGCAGACGTGGTTGAGATAACCATGGCTGTGGCTGTGGAGTGGGAGCCCACTGGTTCCGACTCCTGTGACGTTAGAGGCTCCAAGGTACTGAGTGGAGTGAGAAGCTCCGGGGGCGTAGATGGAGCGGTGGTCAAAGAGGGGACATCATCTGCCTGTGAGACTCCCCCTGAGGACGGAGCGACGCCCTTGGCAGCACTTTCTCTGGTGTTGGGAGTAAATCCTTGGGGAGGCGTTGACCTCGCCATCATGTCGTCTCTTGGTGCTGCTAAAAGGAAAGAGTCTTTAGCTACTTCTCTTATTTCCCTTCATCTTTACAGAAATGTTTTTTTTTTTACTTACAGTAACTCAACTAAGCAACACTAAATCTGTAAAGGTAAAAATGACGTTTAGATCTGCTTCTCTAGTTTATCTAAAGGGTTATTTCAGTGTTTGACTGGACTCCATTTTAAAGTGTAGTTTATTGAAACCCTTCTTTAAAATGCTGTCCTACCACCCAGTATTATAAATCAGTAGTTTTCAAACATTGGACTCACTTTCTCTGTGTTTTGACGTTTTTCTGCTCCAGAGGTTTATTGCATTCCTCCTCAGCACCAAGGGCTGCAGAGGCCTGTTAATAACCTGTTTATTATAGTAAGCAGATAAACTAAATATGCAGGACAATGGTTACTAAGAAGCGAGAAAACCACTGTTATAGAGCAGTTATATTATTTGGTACTTTTGAAAAAAAAAAAAAAGGTTTAATTGAACAAAATTATCTTATCGTTATGACTAATACCAGACTGTATTTTAAGTATCAGATTGGAAAGGAAATTGGTGGAATCGAACATATTTGGGAAAATTATTAAAGGTACAAAATCTGTTCATTTTCATATAAAACAATTTCATTTACAAAAAAAGAAAATGTATCAAATTAGTCTTTTTATTTATGATTTGTAACAAAGATTTTACTGTCAGTGCTCAAAATCTCAATCCAAGCTCAAATCAAAAGTTTAGAGTAAAATTCATTGTTGTTCAAGAGTAAAACTAATTCTGACTTCATACCTAAAAGCCATTTTTATCACTAAAATTACAATTTTATAAACACAATCCTGGACATAAAAGACAAAATGCTTCACAGTAGCTGTAAACTGATTAGAAATATAAATATCTATCAGTAGTTCATTTACACCTCAGTTTCCTCAATACAAATATTGAAGTTAGCTTAGCTTATATGAAGTTCTTAATTTAACATTGGTCATTTTAGTGCATATTTCTAATGCTGTCAGGGCACAATCATGACTGAGTTAAGCTAAGTTATTTAATGATGACCTTATTTAATTTTTAACTCAAGAATACAGCGACTAGCTTAAAGTTGCTTCATTAACGTTACTTGTCACAACTAGGAAGAAAGCAGGATTTCCTAAAAAGTAGCCAATCACATGCAGTAAGAGAATCTATGGGCACATCAAAAGCAGGGAAGGAGCATTAACCTATGCTTATGATATATTGGGGCCTCATGGTATTGAATCTGCAGGATAAAAGCATTCAAATGAGGGTGAAGAATGGTTTACATGTCTGCGCTTTAAATTATTAATATTATGCGTGTGCACTTTTTGCTGAATTCTGACTTCATACATACTCTTGACATTGTAATCAATCCTGTTACCAATATTATGTTTATAACTCTTTACGTAGATTTATACAGATAATAGCCTAATTCTAGATACTTTAAACGCAGCCGTCAGTTTGCGTGTTTACTTGGTTCTCTGTCTTTGTGTGTACAGGATAACTTGAAAAGTTTACAACAGATTTTAATTACATTTTTACCAATGGTGCACCTCAGTCCAAGGAAATTTTGGTGATGATCCACATTAATCTTGATAATCTTGATGCAGTCATTTTTTTAAAGGATTCTTTAACCTTATTTGGCGAAACAACCATTCCCCCCAAAACCACAGACTGGCAGCACCGACTATTGACGGTTCAGCATCGGACTCAAAAAAGTCCAGAAGTATTATACTAAGGACAAAAACACAGGAAAGAGGAGCAATGCCTCTCTGCAAGTCTGGATCTGCTGATCAGAGAAGAAAGGAGAGAGCAGAGTGAAGAAGGTGAGAGCAGAACTATAATAGCCAGTTCAACCCTGCACTAGTTTAAGCGTTGACCCGTTGCTGCTTGTTATGACGCGTTGAGCGGCTAAC
>JAUZNJ010079989.1:0-24165 GCA_034780135.1 Jordanella pulchra | reverse complement strand
AGACATATGTCTTACTTTCGGGGTACGGCTTATATTAGCCGACCCCCCTGAAACCCCCGATACGTCTTACAATCGGGTGTGTCTTACTATCAAGGAAACACGGTAGCAAATGGAGGGTTGTTAGTTTGAACCTAGGGCTGGACGATATGTCCAAAATTTATATCAAGATACGTTTCTTAATTTCAGTCGATACAATTTCAATATCGATGTAGGAAAAATAAAAGCTTTAGAAAGACTATTCATCACCAATGCCTGCTGATGGTGGTAAGAGCCTCCGTGAGCTTTACTCCAAGGCAGCTGTGGCTGCGATGTAGCTCGTCACCATCAGTGTGTGAATAGGTGAAAGGACTGAATTTAGTGCGAATGAAAATAAGACGAGATACAATTGAAGTGAAATGGAACAGACGGCAACGAATGATCATCTAAGAGTCATCATTTCTGCATGTGAATTAATGACGGATATAGGAGGGCAGCAATCTGAGCATAACATTAATGTGGACAAAGAACACTGCCCCACACCAGAATGTAGCTCACAATGATAAGTCAAAGCTTTATAGTTGGTAAATAACGCTTGAATGCGATGGACGGTAGCTGTGACAAAGCTCTACGTTTTTATTGTTACCCAGGGCTGGGAAAGACTTTGTGCTGTTAGCAGGGCTTTTAAATAGAAAAAGAAATGTCAAAATCTATAAGGTACACTAACACACAAAATCTTTCCCATACTAACATGTCTTTTGCTATCATGTTACCATCGTTTAGCGTAAGCCCCTCCACTTCTCTATAATCATATGCTCACCTTCCAAACGCAGCAGAGAGGTTATGCTGCTTCACCATGCAGCACAGCTAAATGTCTTCCATTTCCAGATGTTTATCATAATTTTATCTTTTAAAGTGGAGCATTTTTCACACGTCTCCTCACCAGAGGTTAAGGGAGGCTTTATGGGGACCTGTGGGGTGAAAACCTTACCAGTTTGAGCCTCTTGCATTGCTTCCAGGGACTGACTGAGCGATACCCAAAGCCAGCGGAGGATGGAAGAGATCACTACTAAGGTGAATATCTAAGGGGCTATTATGATAAAAGCCTGTACCAGCACATACAGACCGAACCCTTCACAAAATTCAACGGCAGTAGCCACCGCATGATTAATGAGAAACTTAATAAAATCTCAAATAAAAATGTAAAAAAAATAAAATAAATGCACAGTAACACTAAAGTAGGGCCCATAAGGCCCATTTTAGACAGTTTAAATGTATCCAAGTTGATTTTGAGGAGGGGTTATACTCTTAAGTCACTTTATCTTTAACGGTCTGCTCTGTTCCTTGGTTTGCATAATTTTCCCCGCATAAACTGGATTTACAGATTTACAGGTACAGAAACAACAACTGGGAAAATTTCAAACGTTTGTGAATATTATGAAATGGTGAGTATGAAAGAAAACAGAAAATTACAAACCAAAGAATATTCATAGAAATTTGAGTGGAGTGGAAAAGTGGTAAGAAAAGCTGCAACAGCCACCAATATAAACATAGCATTATGGGGATTTTTAAGAAAAATTTATTGAATTATGTGGGTCAATTCACAAGGAACATAACCCCAATGCTTGAAGTCCAAGAAGATGTTTCTAGTCAGTGATGCTTTTACGTCATTTGCTAACATTGGGCCGTTGCGTTTTCTGTAGGCTACAGTCAAGCAGTCATTTATACCAGGAAATTTTAGAGCACTTCATGCATCTTTTGCAGAAAAGAACTCAGCAGCTACCCACAGTCCCAAAGGTACTAAATGTTGGTTGAGTGAACATGCTGTTACTATGCTTGATGGATGGCTAAATGGCCTCAAACCATTAGAGATTATATGTGATGTTGTCAAGAGGAAGATGAGAAACACCAGATCTAATAATGAAGCTGAGCTGGAGGCTGTTAGCAGAGTAACCAGAACTTCCATTACACCTCAGCACAACCACTGGCTGATCGCCTCTATTGACTGCAAAGGAATTAATATACTTTTCAAAAGATATTTCTGCTAAAAAAATATCCTTTTATTGAACATGCATAACATTACTATATTCTGAGACTCAGTAGTTTGGATTTTCAATATCTGCAAACTATAAAATCAAATTTAACAGAAAGCATTTGAAAAATAATCTCAACCTTTTGATTAGAGACATACATATATAATGTATGAGTTTCTCATGTTTAAACAAGAAAAAGTATAAAGTGATAAAATTAGACACAAGTTGACTATTTCATATTAGAAAACTAAAAGATTAGAAAGTAAAAAGGGCCCAAATACAAATGACTTACTTTGAGTTATTATTTGAAAAACATAAAATGCAAACCATATATCAAAAATACTTTTATATTATTCTGTCACACTAAAATCATTAGAAGAAATTTAAGCCATGTTCTTGCAAATATTCACACAAAAATGCAGGATATTTCCTTATTACCACTTTAAAAAAAATTAAATAATCAGAACCAGGTTCTTTATTTGCTTTTCAAACCCGTTCATCATGTACCATTAAGCCAGGTTTTTTTTCACTTCTCTTGAGGTACTGAACCATATCTGATGGTACTCCTGACTTAATGACAGATAATCTGGAGCAACATCACAGTATGGTTTAGCCTTTTAAAAAAAAAACAGTTAACAAGGTTTTTTTTCCAGGACAGACAGATGTTGTGATGATTTCACAGCCCTATTAATAGTGATTAAAGTGTGCTTCCTTCTCCAGACTGACTGCTGCTTCTGAATGATCTCATGCTATGATCTGATTCAATAAGAATCCCTCTGTTCTCTCCGTGTCCAGCTCTAATCTCGCTTCAGAGCAACTGCTGTGTGGAAAACCAAGCAAGGGCCCGAATGAAAGCTGCAGTAGGGTTTCCCCCTCATCACTTGAGACAAACGCCGTGTTTTTCTTGCGACTCCACGGGGGGATTTCTGGTACACCGGGGGGGGAAAAACAGAGCCGAGGCCCGTTTTTCTTTCTGCCTGCACGTATGTCTATTTGAGAAGAACTTAGATAAATTAAAAATAAAAAACAGACAGCCGCACTTGAACATAGCAGATTTGATTAGCTTCATATCTATGGCTGTAAGTTATCAAAAAACACGGACCTAATTAAAAGAAGCTCGCCTCCTCTAAAGCTGCCTCTAGCTAGCTGTCATCAGTCTGAACAGCCTCCTCGCAGCGGTTTTTATATATATTAACGGAAACACTAAAAGGGCTGACCACTCACCGATAAGAGCTCCCCCTTGGCCGTTAGAATCGTCCTCACAGCTACATGTTCTTCCTCATCTCCGCCCGCCGCCCTTTAACATCCACAGCCCGAGCTTCCCACAATCTGCGAAACAGTACAGCAGCAGCCAATCTATGTATTGCAACAGCTGATGCTATAAATAGAAATGCCCAGAGGGGTGGACGAGGTTTTTGGATGAAATATTAGAGTCTGCAATGTTGATTTTTCTTTCAGGGTAAAATCGTGCGAATGCTTGTAACGGTTTGTAAAGTTTCTTGATGTTGGTTCTGGCTTTAGTTATTCCGATTAATTTTGTTTAATTTACCAAAGCGCTCAAAAAGTTCCCCCTTTTTTAAGCAAAATGGTCCGTTCCCTTTTATAGTGGACTTCTTTAAAGAGAAATTCCGGATAAAATAAAATATATATAATTGGAGAACAAAATGTTGTTTCTTCTTCTTTATTTAAAGATTCCTGGATAAAATGTGGATCCTAACCTATAGCCCTCACCAGTTGGTAGCGGTAAAGCGCCAAATAGTTTTGTTATTAAATAACCTTTAGAGATCCTCTTTATGTTTTGAAATATAAAAAGATGCCAATGTGTTACCTTAAAAAAAGCACAAAAATATATTTTTGACACAATACAGAGTAACATAAGACAAAGATAGACAAGGTAAAGGGCACAATTATTGAACAGAAGTAAAATCAGCTCCTTAAAATATAGATTTCTTAGGTATCAATTATACAGAATTAAGGAAAATTAAGCTGCAAAATGTGATTACCGATATTCAGAAAATATAGCTTTTGTTAATATTTTTAGTGTTGCTTTTTTGTTGCTTTGTCTTGTTTTTTTAGAATAACTGCCTTGTTGAAAGAAATATAATGTTGATTGATCGCTCTTGATCCATGCTCTAACTTAAGGTATCAGTAATGCAACTTAAATTTGTTTCCCAGCCACCAAAAACGGAGGAAAACATTTTTTAAACAAAGCAACAGAGTTAAAATAGATCATGCAATTATCAGTCAAACATCATAACCAATAAGTTGTTTTTGTGGATTTAAAGAAATAAAACATTGAGATAAAACTTTTATATGTGATGCAATAACAGTACAGGAAAATATGGAACAATTCTGTATTTAAAAGTTCTACATCAAAACTTACATGGAACTATCCCAGAATACATCACTTGAAACAGGAGTGGCAGTCATAGTTCAATAATTCTATAATAATATTGACTGAAAACTAATTAAAGGACTTTATACTGCAGAGATGATTACATTACTGCTTTCAGTAGAACAGGTTGAGAAGACCAGACCACTACAAGCTGCTGTTTGTTCAGATTCAAGTTCATCATTAATAAGTTTACAAAGAAATCATTTAGAAAGCTGTGCTGATACATGGTTAGAAATTAAACAACTATACTGCATTCATAACATGGGGTTAACAGTGGGGTTCCCCTGGATTCCTGCTTGAATCGGGTAAAAGGAAATAAAATGGCAAATAAGGGGCCAAAGAAATAGAGTAGGAATTATAAAGTATTCACATTAAAAATCCAATCAGAGGTTAAAAGTGTTCTTGAAAGGAAAATTAGACAAATTAATGGGAAAACATGAAACAGGAAGATGTGAAGCCTGTGGGGGAAAGTGAAACACATAGCATGTGATACAGTGTAAAAAACTGTCACCAATACCAGAGAGGATGGATAAAATTACGAAGGAATCTTAAACAGGAAAAAAGAACAGTATGATATTCCATATATTTTAGGAAAATAGTTTTTTTTCTTTTACTTGATTACTGGGTGGGTTAAAATATTTCGCGTTTTGGGTTTTTTTTTTTTTTTTTTTTTTTTTGTTTGGGTTTTTTGGGGTGCGGTGCTTGTTTCTTTTCTTCTTTTTTAAAATAATTTAACATATACTTGTCCAGACCCACAACCCTTACTAATTAGTTTTTTGTTGTTTAGCAAACTGTTAAAAATCTAAATGAATTGGAAGGTGATGAAGATGAAAGTGTCTAAACAGTCCAGCTATAAATCTTTCTCCTACATTATTGGACAAAGAGGCAACACCAAAGAAGAAAAGTGTTGCATTTATGTCATACATTTTCTCTAAGGGGATATATTTCCCTTATCATGAACTGCCAACCTCAAAAGCTTGTTTGTTGAAGTCACGGAGAGTAATCTTGACTTATATAAAAATATATAAAAAGAAATATAAAGAAAGTAATACAAATTCTTTTTTTAAAAAAATTCTCTTTTTATCTTGAATTTGACCAAATATAGAGAATTTTGGGAACTTTCACTGAAGTCAAACAGGAAACGTTTAGCCTGAATTAATGTTTAACATACATAGAAAAACATGCTATGAGTATTGTTGGAGTGTGTGTTTGTATTTTGCTTTGCCTACAAATAAAAATAATTTTTCTAGTCTTTAAGTATATTGACACCAAAAACAGGCATCAGTTTGGATCTGTGTGGACTTTACATCTGCCTTGGCCATGTTCTAACAGATGCTTCCCACTGAGTGACTTAGATGTTAGTAACAATACCTACTTGTAGCCACTTAAAAGAAGCGCTTCCCTGAAACCTTGGTAATTATGCGGTTGTTTGTCAGCAAGAACTGAACGGTTGTTTCAAGCCACAAATGACTGGAGAGAAACACTCAGAAAAGTTGTTGCTCCATGAAAAATGTCTGTGCTAATACATTATTCAAGGAGACATTCAGTAGGTGGTTAGAATTTGCTCACTCAGCCTTTTATAAATATATTCATGCTTAAATAAAAAGGGGGAGAAATTTATGGCAACAATTCTAAAAGATGTGCATAATTTACACAATAATGTTTACTACACTAATCTGACCCCTTTAAAGGCTTGTTTTGACAGGTAAGTAAGACACTACCATGATATATGTTCTTCTTAAATTGATATACAGCATTTAAAAAATAGGTAAAATGGCAAAATAGGTCTTTATTAAGACACTTGATTTCTAGCAGGACTAAAGTTATTGTAGCTCTTTTTATCACGTTATATAGATTTGGTAAAAGTGTTGTACAATTTCACTATTAATTTGTCAGGCCAAATGGCCCTTCATTTTTACAGTCCTCTTAACCTCCTGTGTAACATTATCTGTACATTTCTCTGTTAATCTTGATGTAGCAGCGTATAATCATGCCTGGCCAAGCAATGCTAATGCTAAAGAGATATATGGATCCTGTTTGTGGACTTCAGCTCGGTGGTTAAACAACATCCAGGACATTTCAGCACCAAAGCTTGAATGGCAGCCCTGCTTCTGTCTGTAAGAGTTCAAAGATTAAATAATAAAACTTGACAAATAAAGAATTAAAAAAAAAAAAAATCAGTATCAGATCTGCACCATGAAAGTCAAAGCTTGTCCTTTTAAAAATGAAAGGATTTATTGATTTGGGCTTTAGACAAAGCAGTCAAGAGGTGGTGAGCTGATTGCTTTGGGATATTGACTTAATTATTTATGAAGATGTCAGAGTGAAGAGAAACTTTAAAATATTTTAATTTGGCCGAGATTTTTTATGCTTCTGGAAAATTATGCAGCCATTTTAATGAAAAGAAAACATTGTAAACATGTAAACATTGTAAACTAAACATTAGTAACAGCCACCTTCTTCATGTTCATCTTATCTGAACAAAGTGTAAAGCTGATTTCCTACGTTTTCAATAAACCATACCTGCCAACATGTTACAGACTGTCTCTCTGTGAATGAAACACTAAATTAGTGTCTCAGCATTAATTCATTTGGTAGAAGCAGAATCGTTTGTGCAAATGTTATAGTGACAATGCAACACTACAGAGACCACCATGGCCTGATTGTATGGATGCTCCAAACCTTTAAAACAAAACATCCCAGATTGTGTTTTTTTTTTTTTTTTAACAAGATTACACATAGCTTATTTGAAAGTTTTCCTGCTAACTGTAAATAGGTTGCATTTGCAATAGATTTGAGATTACTGATTCAGAATGAACTAAATGATGAAGTTGATTGAATTAAAATATTTCACTTCCTTGTACTCGTCTTGAAATGTTGCTAGGATCAATTCCCTTCATAGAATAACTTTTATTGAGCATTTTTGTTGGCCATTTTTAAATTCCAAGATTTGAAAGTAATCCTAATTTTAAAGGAACTGACAACTTCTGGTGTTCTTTGCACAGTCAATCTCCTTTCAGCTTTTTGAACCAAGAGAACGATATATTTCTCTCCTCTAACAGAAAACCTATCAAATCTGTTTAATGTATATAGTTACAGCGGTTATTTATTTTCTCCCAATTTTAAATTGTTTCTGACGGTTGAGTAGAAAATAATTGATAAATCTTTACACTCTGATGTACGAATTAATATTTGACTTTTCTATTTTATTGCATTTTCCATATTAATGTACATCAGTTCAAGTATTTTAAGCCTTTGTAATCATTCCGCAACAGTCAGGGTATAGTTTATTTCATTTTCATTTTTTTTTAATTTGGAAAACCCCTAATTTCCCCCGTCTATCGGTGTCGTAACTTATCGTAAAACGTCTCCTTACGACAGTTTAATTGCTTTACGGATACCTTCCGGTAGTAGTTTGAATACGCAACTGTCCTTGTAAAGATGCACTGAACATGTGAGTGTATTTCCCTTCAAAGAGAGGTAAACATAGCAGACCTTTTTTATTTTACGTGTCACCGTTTTGTATCTGGATAAATTGTTTAAGAATATTATTTAAAAGACTAGCATAGCAACGTGTGAATCTAGAGGCTTAGATATACCCAGGGTTAGCTTAATCCATTTGTTCTCATTGTTTTTCTCGGTTTCTCTGGACAAGATCGCTGTCTTTTTTGCAGACTTAAGTCACTTTGGGAATTACAACAAAAAGGAAGAACAGAGTTATCTAAGAGTAGAAAAAAATACTTTGATAAAAGTGCAAAAAACAAAACAAAACAGAAAATACTGTATACTACTACTGTATAGTATTGTCCAGAATAGAGAAACCCTTTTTGACAATTCTCAAGTATTTATACTTAAAACTAAATAATTGTCTTAAACATGTGTAATATATACCAGTGTATATATTTTCATTTTTTTCTATTTTGAATAGTTAACTAATTACCAGTTTATGAAGGTATTAAGCTGTAATATTAAGAATCACTTTTCTTTTCTTTTGACACCACTGTCAAATTTTACACTGGCAGTTCGGTCATTTGAACCAATACTTGTTTTTTTAACTAAATCTGCAAACTTTGTCAACACTCTTCCGTTTCTTTAATGCTTCACATTACTGGATCAGTTTCTTGTTAAAAATCATTGTGAAAACAAATTTTCAGTTTTCTGGTAGTCAATGTTTAACAGATTTTTATTGAATCTGAGTAGGAATGTTGATAAATCTCTGTCAAGCCCTCAGCATTGCCCAGTAGGCTCAGTGAAAACCTCATGTTTGAGTTTGTGATGAACGGAAAAAAGCTTTCTCCTTGCAGCAACTCCAGAAACAGTCTTCATCAACCAACTAATCCATGGTTAAAATTGGCCTCTGAGACATACTGGCTACAGCTAATAGCCTGTTAAAAAACTACCTGTGATCTACTTAATATTCCAAGTTCTCTTTGGGATTAATAAAGAATTTTCGCATTGAACTGAATATAGAATACATACATACAACTTATCAGTTTTAAAAAGAGAAAAGGAATCGTATATCGTATTTTGAAAATGCTTCAATTGACTTACTTCATTGGTATTGTTGGGGGTTCCAGTAGTTGTCCCAATATGGATTTTTTGCTGTTTTTTTGATGAAATGTGAACCATTGCAATGTTAAATGTTTTATGATTTTTTAGCTTAAAGTGCTGGAACAACTTGACTACTAAAAAAAAGAATAATTCACTTTAGTTTTTCTATATGGATCCAGCCTAGCACTTGAGAGGTGATTAAAGCACTTATTTTTAAAAGCTTATGCTAATGTATCATCATAAAGCTGTTTAGACATCAGCTGTTATGTTTTAAGCATCATAATAAAACCGTTTTAATCCTGGTGTCATAAAAGAACATTTTTATTCAACGATACCTCCTAAGATCTTCCTTTTGTGAGGTATTGAAAAGAAAATTGTCCATCATTTCAACTGATTGTGAACAAGTATTTATTTTTCCTGTTTATTTATTGAATCTAAAGGCTGATAAAAGATGTTTCTGTTTCAGTTATCACCTGCTGAAAGCTGCAGCACCAGGCTGAAACATCCACACAAGACTACAGCATGATGGCCTCGCGTCTGCTCAAGTTCTCAGTGCTTCTGCAGAAGTACCGGGCTCCGCTGCTCATTGCCAGTTGTGGAGGAGTCTTTGCAGCCAACATGTTCTACCACGCTTTCCCAGAGCACTCCTACCGTCAGCTCTATCAGGCCTGGTATAAAGGAGAACCAGTGGTGCTGTCAGAAAAGCTGGAGAGTGTGTTTCAACAGGTCGTTTTTTGTTTGTTTTTTTTCTTTCGTTCTGTTGTCTGGTGTTTAAATTTGAAAGAAAATGATACAGTTGGATTTACAGTGTAGATTTTAAAAAATGAAACTTTGTTAGCATCATCACATTACATCATGCGTAATAATGTATACGTTTTGTTTTCTGTTTTTTTTTTGTTTTGTTCTGCTTTGATTGATCAAATTTCAGTTAATTGTCAATGTGTTAAAATATGTCAGAAAAACTTTCAGACTTTCACAGTTTTTATTGATTCGTTTCGTCTGCAGGTGCTTAAAGACTTTGGCGTCGGCTCACCCATGAACTTCTCTGCCTTTGCCTCCTTTGGGTTCCACCCGGTCGGTGCTGGAGTTCCATGGCTGCCTGCCGGGGCCCAGATCGGCATCCCAGCCAATTTTAACAGCACTGCGGACGATCCAAGCGGGATAACCAACCGCAACATCTTCATCAATGGCAAAACAGTGGACTGGAACAGCGACACCGGCTGCGCTCTGAAAGAGGCGCTGGTATTCTCCCTGGAGGCGCAGAAGTTTGCGATCGCTCGTGAGGTGGCCCGCTTACAATCTGGGAGTCCTGTGATGACGGCGGCCGTCGCTCCCTTCTGTCTGGGTGGGGTTTGGGTGTACAGCGTGGTGCTAAAGCAGGTGTTTGGGCTGCATGGCGGCCCCTTGCTGATGCGTGGGGCGGTGAATGTTCTGGCACTGGGAATAGGGGCCGTTTCTTATTTCCTGACCTCGGACGCTCTTAACCAGTGGATTGACTATAGCTCAGACCGGCGTGCAGCCGAAGTGTCTAGAGAATATGCCAGAGGAGGAGTGGAGTTTTACGATAAAATCCTGTCCAGAAATAAGACACTGCGCTCACTGATGGGACAGAAGGGAGAGGAGATGTACGCCCCCAGCGGGAACCTGTTTCCTGCTCACGTCCTGCAGCTGAAGCACACCCCTTATACCACCAGGAGAGAGGGCATCCTCGCTCTGCTGAAAGAGGACAAAGCATGAGAGCTTTTACTAATAATGAAACGTTCAATATTTAGCTGCAAAGTTCATTACCAGCCGGCAGATATTTCTAATAGAAATACGTCATTCTGCTGAAGGTTTATTTTTTTGTCATTAACAAAATATTTAAATTTACACAAAGATATGCAGCAGCTTGTATGAATGTTATCCAATAAAAAAAGACATGGAGGGAAAGTTGCTGTTTTAATGCAGCTACGTGCGGCGATGTATTCTTCATACACAGAGCTCTGCTAAGGTATCCTCGCTGTTTCACATTTTGTTTTGTATTTTAACCATTAATTTCCAATTATTGTGTGATAGACTAACAAGAAAGTATAAAATAGTTCAGAAGTTGAAGGAAAATGGTAAATTCTAGGAAGCTGGGCCAGATATGACAAGATATGGATATCATGAATGATAGGCAGGCTCTTATAAGATAAACTATACGTAGATCTTTAGGGTCCATGATGCTAAATAAACTATATTTGATTAAAGCCAGAGACTTGCTGCAAGAATAATAAAGTGATTTACATAAAGTGGTTGTTTTGCACAAATGTAAAAAAATTCTAAATGTCCAAATTCGTGCTTCACAGGCAATTATTTTCCTATTCAGTCTTTTTTTATTTGTATTTACACTCGTGATAGAATCCAAGATGCTAAAGTTCACAGGCAAGTAGAATAAGTGTAATGACATTACAGGGCAACGCAAAAAAACAGATAAGACACTATCAGTCTAAGGGAAACTTAAAGCAATAATTAAACCTGACAATCTTTTGAAAAAAACACAGTAGGAACAGCTTTGTACTTCATCTGTAAAAAAAAAATGTGATCAGAAATCTATCCACCTGTACCCCCCATTGTTGGATTTTGCTCTGGAAGTAATTGCTGTCACGCTGATGTAGCAGCTACTTTAAAAACTGATAATATTTTGAATTATTTATGCTCTGTTAAAAACATCAAAATGATAGTCTCAATATTTTATAAACGACACCCACACATTGAGAAGGTGTCTGGAGCAACAGACAGAGAAGTAAAGGTGGATAAGTGGCGCCATCTGCTGGCTGGACAAAAAACATTCTGTACTATCAAATGGAAACAAAAACAGGTTTATCATTCTGTTATGAGAGAGTATAAATTGCATTTCAAGTTCTACTTTCACTATTTCATATATGTTGCTGATACATTCATTAAATAAAGTAAATGATAAAAATGAAATCAAAGGATTGTTCCCAACAGCTGAAACACGGTATCTCCTGCAGGTAGATGGCAAGCGACATGCAAAATGACACAAGGTTGAATTTTTTTATTATGCTTTTTTGAGGACTGTATGCAAAAAATATGACAACTAAAATAAATTGGTATTACTGAAAGTGCTATCAGGAAACAAGGTCCTTAAATGCAGAGAGATGTGACGTAAAGAGCCATCCTTAGCTTTCACAGGTTTTGATGAATGCATCTTTCTTTCTTTCTTCAGCACATAGCAGCTTGTTGTTGCTGAGTATTGTCAAGAATGTAAAACAGCCTTACAGCTGGCTGAGCATTCAAGGAAAGGGTTTTAAGACTGACCCAGAATCAAACATCCGTGATGCTACAATAGCTGGACTAGTTTGTGATTCTTATTCATCCTTTTTATGTCCAACAATTGTGTGCAAACCCTTGATATCTCAGTATTCCCTTTAGGTTAGAGAAGGAAAAAAAAAACTTGGAACACACAAAGGGTATTTGATTTCGTATGATCAAACTAAACTTGTCAGTGATAGCAATTTAATCTGCAGTTCAGTGTGACTCGGGCCTCATCATCCCCAGTTCTTGTTTTTCCCCCAGGTCATCTGTCTGCATATTAACAAGGTTCAGATATGCTGTTTTAATTACATCTTCAATCCAAAACCCTGTAGACTGAACTAAATATAGAGGCATATAATTAGGCTGCAGATAGAAATTATTATATCTTAACCCAAGTACAATTTGGAACAGACAATGAGGTGGAAATCTAGACTGTGTTTTTTTTCCTTCTTTTTCTTCTTTTTTACTATTTGAATTATGTGCTTTTTAATAAAAAAACACATAATTCATAGATTATTAAATCATAGATCAAATCTAAACATGTAAACGATGGGTGTCAAAGTTCAGTCATTAAAAGCCACCATCCTGCTATTCCTAGATGCACCCCTGATCCACTATACCCAAATCAAATTGCTGAATAATTAGCACGTCATTCAACTCTACAGAGGCCTGGCAATGATCCACAGTTTGATCCAGGTTTATTTGAGAAGGTATGAATCCAAAGGTTGTGAAATAGTTCCTCTTTCCGACTGGATTTAAAAACTAGGAGAAAGTCTCTTACAGCTGGCCTGGTGTCTGCATTGGTTCCCTCAACCAACCAAGATGCTGCATTTATTCCAGTACATTTTTTTGTGTTGCAGATTGTTGACTTTTATGAGGTGTCAAAGTCAGTTCGACCAGTTGAAAATATTTTGAAAGAATTTAAATTTTGCAAAGAAGACTGGGTTAAAGGTTCCATCACAAGACGAACATAGATTGTCAGAAAAAATGGGCTCAATGGTTCTATAAAGTAGACCAAAATTATAAATCCATGCCACACTTTTCAGATTTGTATTTGGAATAAGGTTGGAAAGAAAAAAGCATGATATTTCTTCCACTTCAACGATAAGCCATATCCAGGTTTGAAGTAAAGGCTAAAATCAAAATAAAACAGTATATTTTATGCCTATAATAAAATTGGAAAGGATTACTAATTTACCTGCCATTAAAAAGCTCTAAAATGCAAAAGGAAATCTTTTTTTTTTTCTCCCCATCTATCGCTTAAAAGTGTTGCTCATAATTTTGGGTCTTTTGTGGAATGAAGAACTGGAGAAAAGAAAAAATGGAGCAGTGAAATGAAAAGAAAATCAATGTTGAACTGTGGTGTTCACATTATCATTTCTGTGACTACAAAGTGGCCTTTTAGGCAACACAGATCAACAACACAGGATTCATTGTGTTGTTTTTTCGCTGCTCGGCTTCATCAGCGTACTTCATTATATGCCAGGCAGAGCTGTCTGAACAATGACCGCATTGTTTGCTGCAGTGGGTCGTGTAGCATCCCTTTTCATGCCACTTGAGGTCAGTACAACCCACATTACCATCCACACAGGTCTGCGCTTTACCCGTTTCAAAGGTTTGTTATGGCTGGACCTGGGTTGTTTTTGATATGTCATCTATCATTTTAATAAATTAACACATTTTTAAGATTGTTTTTTAATTTTCTTTTACCTTTAAAAGTCAAAAATGTTGATTTGTTTATAAAATTCGACACCCTTTACTGAGCCTATTAAAATCTTACAGCAGCATTAATTTCATTATTGTGAAAGATTTTGTAAAGCAGCTCTTTGATGCCTTAATTGACGCAACTATTCCTTAAGCATCCTGCTCATATACTGAAATACAAGATACTATTTTTACACCTCATTTAATTTAGAAAATCCAAAAAACTTCTAAGAGATAAAATATATCAAGTCTTGTTATTTTTACTCAACTATATTCCTATTCTATGATCCCACAGACAGCATGAACTATTGAGACAGCAGGGGCGGACCTAGATAGGGCAGGGGAGGCCATGGCCACCCTTATTGCATCACTGGCCCCTGACCCCTACTAAGTGATTCTGTGTGGATATAACTCAGGAGAAGTTCAACTCTAAAAAAGAAGGAGGAAGAGGAATGTTCCAACACATTTTACATTTTAATTGTCCATATATTAACAATAAACCGAAAAAATACAGTAGTTAATTGTTCACATTAATATACTAATATTAAAGATAATAAATACAGAATCCATGCTTTTCTCTAAACTAGCTTTTGTGATTTCATTGATTTATACATGTAGGTATTGATTTATTAAAAAGGGCTTTAGGAAAATGTAATTTGTATTTATTTGGAAAATATGGATATTGTGTTCATTCATGTTCCTGTTGGAATAATGTAGAATCCTCATTTAGATAAGCATATAAATGTTAGATGTACTTATTTCATTGTACATCTATTCATTTCATTTACATCGAGTCATTTTATGAAATATTTTGTCTCCCCATCTACCTCAGGGATCACATCACAAGGATGGTGAAAACCATTTTATGTGACTCCCCTTAGATAGACCCTTAAAGGTTCCAAACCCTCCTGTTTGGGAACTGTAATAAAAAACAATATTTCATTTTACAAACTCTAAATATATCACTGCTTCGTTTGCTCCTTTTCACATCAGATGTTGCTGCTTTTTCAAATATTTTCCCCATGTAAATGTAGATGTGGTTAAAAGGAACCAGCTGTGAATGGTAGAGCAGTTTTCAAGATGTAAACTCTGTTTATCATCTGGGCTTTTAATAACAGTTCCCTTTTTTTTTTATTTCTTTTTTTTACTTTTTCATTTTTGTCTCGACTGTTTAAGAAATTGAGGCGAGTAGCTACTGACTTCTAGTCATCCATCCATCTTCTCCCACTTCATCCGTCAGGGTCGCAGTTGGGCCGGTGCCTATCTCCGTCAGACTTTGGGCGTAAGGCGGTGACTTCTGGTCATTATTATATTAAATATTATGGACACAAAGGCCATCCAAGCTTTATTTGAATGCATTGCTCTTTTGTCTTTCCAATTTTGAAAATTTAGAATAATGCATGTCTGTATCCCATCATATTTATGCCCCCAATTAAAAAAAAATCAGTTATACTTATTTTAGCTGTGCTATTTGTGTCACTAGTTATCGTGTTGAAATGAATAATGTGTGAATCAATTACATTCCCTCATATTTCGATTAAGCAACATATTTGTGTGTGTGTGCGTGTAGATATAAGATAATACCAAAAAGAAATATATACTTTTTTTTGTTTTTATTTTTTCCACATTGGCTGTAAATAAGTAGGGCAAGCTTTGTACCAAGGACCACCAACTGTTTTCAAGCCCAAAAAGTAATAACCAGATTTCTTCTCATTGGCTTGTTTAAAGGACCTAAATAACTATGATACTTTAAAAAGGTTTCACAGTTAAAAAAGTTGATTTTCCTCAGATAATGACCCTGAGCATCCGCTTCACAACACAGTGACAACAAAGTGTCTTTAGTCAGAAAGACCTCAAGAACACCAACACTGACTGCTGTAGATGCTTTCACCTATAATGACACATAGCATCTTATTAAAGAAACTTACTTAAGATGAATGAACACATCTCATGTTTCTTCTAAAATGATAAAATAGAACTGAACTGAATTAAACTGAACCATTGGACTAACACAATGTGTCAATTGTTTATATCAAAGAAAAAAATAGTCTTGCCTGTCATTGTTCATTATTAACAGATGTGCAATATTTGGTTATATATAAAATGTCTGTGTAAAAACGATTTTCAGTAATTAGAAGAGCAGAAACACACTTTTTGTTTTATTTTTTATTTTACATGATTTCTTTTTTATTCTGAGGTAAAAGTTGTTATATGTCCTAATATGAAATAAGAGAAATATTTTAGAAAAGGCAGAATAATAGACCTACAAAAAGCAATTAACAATACAAATACATTCATGTAGAACAAAAATAACACAATAGTTTAATGAAGGGCTGCTTCAGAGGATAATATGTACTGACTGTTCAACCTGTGTGGGTTGTAACAGGAATTAGGCTGTGTGCTAGATCCTTTTTTTTTACATACTTTGTGTATTTGTACAACAGAAAGGTACCTGCTGATCGGTCATGCACTGACGAATAGAAACTAATTTGTGGAACAACGTAGTTTTTGAATCTGCGCTTCCCCTAATCTAACATCTTTAACATGGCAGTGTTTATCATAAACTACAAATGTCTACAACAGCCAGGAGAGTAAATACCAAATTGTTAGGCTTTATTTTAATACATTCCTGTTTTATCTGTGCAGAAGAAGTGTTCTTTGTTTTTAAAGGACCGAACCTGCTGTCTCTAGTTTTAAATCAGAACAGGCAAACCTAAGGTAGATTGTTCTACATGGATGTAGTCTTCTAATCGATGATAAAAGTCATGAAACCATACGCCCGTGTATAAAAAGAAAAAATAGCGTTTTAAATGTTTTTTTATTAAGGTAAAAGGTTACATATAGTTAAATGAATCATGTGTTTTATTATTTTTATAAAGCACAAGATTCCTTTAGAAAACAAACCATTATTTTGGGCTTTTAAACTCTCTGATAATTTACATAAATGTTATGTTTATTTATATTTTGCAGATTGAGTTTTATATGGGAAGTGTGTGTTTGGGTTTGAGGAAATGTAAGTCTGATGCAAAACACCTTCAGTTTCCTGTGAAAGAAGGGGTAAACTGGTAGTGATGAGACGAAAAAATACTTGCTTAAAACTAACATTTGCTGGAAATCTAATTAAGGATTCTTATGAGTCACCTTAAACATTTTCTCTGCAATCAATCTTTGCTTTTTGTTTTCATTTTTATTAATATTTGAAATTTAATTTCATATTTTGGTGCGTTTGAAATCAAACACCGCGCCTCCCGCTGCACGTCCACGCCCAGGCGCGCTCTGCGGCTGCGCAATGACGTCGCTGCACAGCTCGTTGCTGTGCTGCTGCTGCAAGGCGAGAGAGCAGCTGCAGAGGGGGAGAGAGAGATCAGGGAGCATTGACAACAACGGACAGGCTCATGCTGGATAAGTCAGAAACGCAACATTTTCTCCCTCTGTGATCCGACAGTTTTCAGCTCCAACCTTTTGACTACATATTGCCTGTTTGTTTTTTTCTCGCTGGCTTTGGGACTGCATTTCTCACCCCGACGGCCTGAAATGACTGGATAGGTACCGCGTCTAGCCAATGCTTACTGCAGGGGCTTCTGTCTTGTGGATTATCCGTCGTCGCCGAGCCAGTCGCACCGTCGAGCCCGGAGGAGGCCCCGCTCTGCTGGATGGATGTGTGTGAGGCGGCGCGGTGGTAATGATGCTGCTGCTCGGCTTTCATCGGCACTGGGTCAACTGATCTTGGATGTCCGGGCTACATCGCCCCCCCTACACGAACCATTTTCTCCCACAGCTACACTTTAATTCATTAAAAACTGGACGCCCCTGGAGCAGTTTATGACGGTAAGCACCACACACACACACACACACACACACACACACACATATATTCTCCTTTATCTGTCAGTTGACGTTAGCGAACTAGCTTAGCTCTGTCACTTTTATCCATCGTGAAGCTAAATAGCTATCAGTGCTACATGGAATTCGGAGGACAATTTCAAAAATGTCTTTTTCTTAGTTATCATTTTATTCTTAAGAGAAAATAAATGAACTTCAGTCAAATTGTTGTGTTACCTGCTTGTTAGCCTTTTAGCCCATTCAATATGTTTTTGCATTAAAGAAAGCGTTAGCTAATGAATTGTGCGCAGTATTGGGTTTCAATAGAAATATGTACGAAGGCGTTTGTGTTGACACGCGTGGCTATTTATTTGTTTTATCCAATAAAAATGAGGCTCATTCATTGGATAGTGTACAATAAGCCCCTTTAACGAGGAGTCCAGTTAGCTTTCTGCGGGGCTTATTCAGCACCATTACGACATTTCAGTTTGTATTTTAACCTCTGACAGAAAGGGCTTAACATAGTTTTATTGGTAAAGAACAGCTGAAGCGAAGCTTGATTCCTTGTTATATTCTAGAGACGTCACGCCACTTTGCCTGCGTGGATAATCTGCTAACAGAGACCCTGCTTTCAGCGTGGCTTTGCATTCATAATCGTCATTTATTGCTGAGAAGGTTTTCTGGATGGGAGGTTGTTTTATTATGGATGGTAAAGGTCTGTTGTGATGAGGCGTCCTCCTTTTTTCTACCATGACGTAATCCCCCACCATCCGTGCCACATCTTTTCGGGTCGCAGTTGGTTGGTTCCTCCGTCGCATATGGATCGAGCTCAGTCCTGTTTGTGTCCATCTATCCGTACCTGGGTTGAACTGAATGAATGGCTGTAAAAATCTCAGTTTACTTTGAATGAAACGTCTCATCCATGGAGTTATGAATGAAATCCAGAAGATGCGGTTGGATGCATTTTGAGTTGGGTGTAGGACCACAACTAGTTTTGTTGCCATGGCCACCAACTTCATTTTTTTATTTTTTATTTTTTTTTGCAATGTGAAATTAATAATTAAAAGGGATATTTAATGATTTTTGAGGTTAGGTTCTACTGAAAGTTTGTTGGCAGCCACCTTCTGTAGATGCAGTATCACTAGCAAATTTCTTCATTTTATTTTTAGCCAGAGATGCACTCATCCGATAGTTGGGATTGGATATCTGCTCCAATATTGACTAATTAGCTGGATCACATACTGGATGAATCCATTCATTTATAGCTTTATTGATATCATACACAGAAATAAAATTACAGCCTTTGAGTGACTTTAATTATATGATTACTAGTGGTTAGGCATCATTTTTTTTAAACAATGTTTTTGTCAAGCATTATGCCTTTATTCACATGGGAAGTGATACGATTAATTAATTTAAAATTGGGATCATATCGGTATCAGATATTGGCCGATGTAATCATTTCCTGTATTAGATTCAATTAGGAAAAAAGCAGATTGGCGCATCTCTATTTTTAGCTAGTTTTTAAGTTTCAGATCATCAAACACATTTCCATACCAGATTAAGATGATGTCAGTTTACACAAAAAGGCTTTTGTTTCTTTTTTCCAACTACTATGTGGAAAATATTTACCCCCAATAAAACATTAGAACTGATTGCCTGTCTTGGCATGCCTTTGATTAACTGTTAGCATCAGACACCTGGATTAACATATCTGGATATATAGCCGATGATGCATTGTCTTTTAGCAGAACCTCACTTTTAAAATGGTGAAGTGTCCTGTTAGGCAGATACCAGCTTTTATTTGTTAGTGTCAGGAAATCTCTTCCTTTTTTTCAAAATTGGACCTGCCATGATGAGTGACAAGCTATCCAGAAAACTCAAATTACTAATCTTTTTCCTGACAATGAAGGCATCATAGGTAATCACTACCAAATGCACTTACATTTATTTCCCCTTAAGCTCTCTACATGTTTGTCATGGAGAATTCTAGATGTAGAAATATAAACCATTTGGAAAGCTTAGACGTCTTAAAGTCTCTAAGGAATGCACACAGAGACTGCTAAACAGGCTAATCTGCTAACCTAAGATGCTGAAAACGGTTCACATTTTCTTTGCATACTTTGGTTACTTTCCACAGTTGCGTTTAGTTAATTTGATATTCTAAATTGCCCTTTGTGTCAGTGGAAAACGTGGTGGTATGTCATCCTGGTGATGATGTTCGGTGTTTATACCCTGCCTCTTTTGGTCTTCCCTGTAACCCTGCAAAGAACTAACTGGGTATGCAATGTGGATGAAAACTCTCTGATGACAGAGAACCAGTTCTATATTTGGGTGATTCTCAAGGCCTGGTATTTATTGATCCGAGTATTTTGTTCAGGACACCGTTCCACTTTAAACTGGGACATCTTATTGGGGTTCCTCTATGTATGAGGTATAGCGTCGCCTCATGACCCAAACTACTGGTTAAATCTATAAACATTTCTATAAAATCAATTATCTATGACTGTAATAGTACAACCAGCATCAGCAGCCATAGTAGCTGGTTTTGTCCATTTTTAAGTGATTCTTTCATATATTTTAAGCTCTTTAACATAGATTTTTACTTTGATTTCTTTAGTTGGTCCTCTAACTTTGGGAAACAGTGCTACGTATCAAGAATCCAGCTGTAGTCATGGAGGACTTGTCACTAACTTGATAGATTTCACAGGTTCTGATATTTGAACTCGTCTTTAAAAACCTACTGTTTACTTCTATTCCAAGTCCGCTCTAAATTGGCTGTTTTTGTAAACCAAACCTCTGATGTTGTTGGGTTGTGTTCACAGGAGTAGAGACAAGATGAAAGTATCCATGTTTCTGTTAAAAAAAAAAAAACAAACAATAAAAAAACATAAAATTAAACAGATCTCCGGAGATCTTGATTTTGAAATCATGTCAAGCAACATGAACCCATGTTGGTTTTATCAAGTAAAAATGCAGTCTATCCATTTTTTGTTTAGCTCAAATTATAAGTGCCTCTAATCAGAGCTCCAGTCTGGACTTTAGCCCTGTGTTCCTCCATCTCAAAGCTGTGGATCTTACAAGTGAAGGGGCTCAGCTGGGGATGCCAAAGCTTCCCCTGGCAGGAGCCATGCTTTTCTTTAGAGGCCCACTTCAACCTGTGTCTGTTAAGTGTGGAAAATACAGAAGGCATAAGTGTGATGAAAGTAATAAGATGGTTTGCTGCTGTTAGCAGAAAGCAGGGATTTACCCACTTTAAGGCAGTTTGGCTCTGATCACCAAAGGTGAGGGTATCCTCCTAAAATCTGTGTTTGGGTCTGAGCTTCTTTTTTTTTTCCTCACACCATTTCTATTAGAGGGATTTGCTCGCAGGGCAGCGTTGAATATTTTAGTCCGATAAACCTCTTTTGCTTTACTGCAAGGTGAGTTGAATATTTTCTGAATGCACAAAAAATGTCTTATTTTTAATGTTTTTGACTTTTTAAACTTTAACAAAATCGTATTTTAGAATATTGTTTTTAATGGTAAAGCCATGATACTGAGGGACCTTTTATAAAATTCTTTTGTAAGTCATTCAACCGCTGTCTTTTCTAACTAGCAAATCAGCAGACCAATTATCCAAGTCCGATTTCTGAAAGTTTCTTCTGACAGTTTAAACTTTAAAAAACAATTCCATTATTTGTGACAGATAATATTTCTTAGGTCACTGAGTAAATCATGTCAAATCCTCTCACATATTTCAGTGTAAATTGCCCTTCAGTTTGGGGTATTTTAATGCACCAACTAGGGCTTAAAACAATTAATTGGTTATTGTGAACTGGACTATAGAGACTCTAAAACATGCTGTTAGCTGAGAGAACAAACCACTTAGAGCCATGATTATACCAAAGTTGTAAAAAAATACATAAACTTTACATTTTAAATAAAACGTTTTTGTCCGTCAATATTCTCTATCCAGACTCTAGTGGAAAAGTTTTAGTTTCACTTGGTTTAAATTCTGTAAAAAAAAATGTTCTTTAAGGAACCTTTTGCAATGCGATTATTAATCGATTAACTGAAAATACAATCGATTAAAATATCTGTTAGTTGCAGCCCTATTCAATTCAATACAGAATTTTTTTTCTGCTAATATCAATCAAGGCCTTTATACAGAGAGGTTCACTAAAACCGTGAAAGAATTTGAGATCAACGACATCAATATGCAGAAACAAAGGATACGTCTGCTGATAGCGATGGTGATGACTTGTAGCCACTTTTATACCTTTATGATCCCTCTGGTTGACTACTGGTAGCTATAAAATCTGTTTATCAACTAGATGCAGATTGTGTTGGTCATGCTGTGCAAGCTGTTAGCTGAAGGGTGCTGGTGGGGGCTGTTAGCAGGTAGAAAAGATTGGTGCTGTTGGGGAAAAATGTTAAATCTCAGCTGAAGTATAGCCTTTTGAATATAAAGAAAAGACCTAGTATAAAAAATGTTAGAAGAATCTGTAGAAGAATCTGTACTACTAATGACCCCAGTTGTCCATATAAAAATTGACTTTGTTTTTTTGCAGTTTAAACACACTATAGGAAGTATATAGGAACTATAGGAAGCAGGATGGATGTGGGCAGTGCAAAGCAGGGGCGTGCTCTGCAAGCTTAGAAAACACAAGGTCCATGGAGCTGTGTGCCAATCCTGGATGGGTAGGCCTCAGCAAGTTGGAACGAGTCAGGACCACCGCTGCTCAGTGTCAGTTATTACTATAAAGACACGTTGGTAAGCTACTATTAATAACGTAAAATGCTGAACGCGCTATTTAATCTCTTTTTTTCAAGGTTTTTAAATATGCTAATAAAATGTGAAGCGCTGCTAAATCTAATCAGAGAGACTCGGTGATGGATGAATGCAGAATTATTGGAGCGCAACATTTTTTTTTTCTTTATGTGAAAAAAAAAAAAAAGGCTATTTCCTAGATGATTTTTTTTTTAACCTGATGTTTCATTTGTTTTTATTGTTTGTTTTTTTTTGTCAGATTGCTACAGAAGTGGTTAGCGTGTTTGCTAGCTTGTTTTTCATGCATATGTTTTGCATCCTTTTTAGGGTACTCTGGTTTCTTGTAACAGTCCAAAAACAGTCAACAGCTGATTAGAAATCTAAATTGCTCTGAGCCTGTGGGTGTTGGTGTGATCAGTTGTGGTAGGTTGACTTGTTGAAAGATTTGCAGCTGGTCCAGAGTGTTTACCCTGCCTCTTTCCCACTTCTCTCCCCAGCACCCATAAAAAGGGTGCAACCGTGTATGAAAATAGATGAACCCAGTTTGATGACCCTAAGAGACTCTATGTTAAACACTTTATGACTTACAATTTGTCATTGTACTGAAATAGAAGAAAAACCTAGAACAGAACTTTTGTCCTGCTAACATGCCGTGCTAAACTTTAGCCATGAGTAGTTTTATTTTCAGTCTGTTTCTCTCACATTATGGATATGAACAAATGATTGTCTTACAATTAATTGTTGATTAATGGTTTGTTAGTTTTAAATTTTCGTAGTTTTGCAATGTTGCAACTGTCCACTAGAAGGCGCTGCCGTTCATCCGGGAGCAGAGACTTACTGATATTGGAAAAGGCACACTGGAGCAGAAACATGAATTACTTACATTTTTAAAAGACGACAAAAATGCAGTTCACTTGATGCTGTTCTGTTTGTAGGTATAAACACTCAACAAACTCCTTAAGCTATCGTTTAAGTAGCTCCTATTTAGTAGCAACAAGTCTGAAATCTGGTCTATGCCAAAAACAGCTACAAGACAATTACCATTTACGTTGAAACAATGTGGTTAATAGTCCGATAGTGTCAGAGTGACATATCCTGTCTTTTAATGATAGTTTTACATATCTGTACTTTAGAAATGATAAGTTTTTCATAGATTTTGTTCTTTTTTTCACTCTATAATGTAGGTTTTAGTTTTTATATTTTCTAGAAATGTTTAGTTTAATAATATATATATAAATTGTTTGTTTTTTCATTCAGTCAGTATTTAAAACGGCTTGCATAATACACTGTTAAAATATAATGATATACCGTTTTATTAAAAAAAAAAAAAAAAAAAAAAAAGCAAATTCTGTTTATTCTGAAAAAAGGCTTTTAACTTAATGGAAAGATCCTCCTAATACAAGAGTTAGAAAACCCCAAAACTGCCAACTTATCAATTAATTGTCAGTCAATCAATCAACTTTAGATGGATTCATTAATGGATAACCTGCATAGGCCTGTCACGATAGCACATTTTGCTGAACAATTAATTGTCTCAAAAATTTATTGCGATAAACAATAATATTGTTTTAAGACCTTTTTACACTGATTTAATGGAAATGACGTTATAATGCTTGCAATTTCCTGCCAAAGAT